>JASAMW010005020.1:0-26424 GCA_030247985.1 Epsilonema sp. ZAB3_2
CGAATGTTGCTGTCCTTTTCATCCTTGCTATCGTCATCTATGAATTTATACAAATCGACACCGAAGGCGCTCATCTGCGAACTTCGTAAGATTTTCTGCACGCTTATCTTATTTGTGTGGACGTGGATGGTCATTGGCTTATTTTTGTCCAGGCCAGATAATTGGATGCATGTCATCACAGCCGTTCCTGGCTATACTGTGGCTTATATGGTAAAAAAACAAACGAAGTAGCAAAAGAAATGTGTGTATGTACTGTAAAGCTTCGTGTATAACGCCCTTCGAACATAGCCCCTCCTCGTGTATAGCCCCCTATTTGGTGGCTAACGATTTTTATTCCCCAGGGAGTTATGCACGAAGCTTTTGATTAGGCAAGTTGGTGTAATAATATCTCATACGTTGTTATGTATACGTGCACAAAAATAGATACAGTTCATAATGCTGGGTGAAACGGTTCGCGGTCACTTGGTTGTCGGAACTTTGGTTGCGGTCACTTCGTTGCGGCGGTGATCACTTGGTCGTGAGTACCTACTTTCGTTGCGGGTACTTCCGTTCCGAATTTTTCGTTGCGAACTTTTCGTTGCAACCCGTCCTTTGTCGTGAGAACTTTCGTTGCCATTCATATCGTTGCGGGTCATTTCGTTCCCAATTCAGAATTGGTCACATGGTCGTGAGAACTTTCGTTGCTGGTCAGCCGTTGCGAGATTTTACAAAATCAGTGCGAACTTTATGTATACCCTAAGCCTAAGCCCAAGTCCCAAGCCTAAGCCTAAGCCTAAGCCTAAGCCTAAGGCTAAGCCTAAGCCTAAGCCTAAGCCTAGCCTAAGCCTAAGCCTAAGCCTAAGTCAAAGCCTAAGCCTACATAAACCTAAGCTTAAGCCTAGCCTAAGCCTAAGTCTAAGCCTACATAAACCTAAGCCTAAGCCTAGCCTAAGCCTAAGCCTAAGTCTAAGTCTAAGCCTAAACCTACATAAACCCAGGGTTGCCTATCATTATCAAAATTATCATATTATAATTGCTAACTCTGGCCATTTTGAATTTTAATAATCATATTATATTATATTAAAATTAAACAGGGTGTGCTATTATCATATTATATTAAAATTGAAAGAGCTAATTTTAATAGAAAATTATCAAAATTAATTTTGATAGTACAGTAATTTCGAGCTATTTCACTTGAGAAAGGTGAAAACTGCAGGAATTCTGTGCTGCACGCACTTGTATCTGAGAGCAATAATGGTGTTTGAAACAACCTACTCTCTGTGTAAATTGATTGAAGACTAATGCTGTAGAGCGCTTCTCTGGAAATGCACCATAGGCACCTTTTTTATGGTCCAGAAGCCGTTTTCCAAACATATTGAGACTTCCGCATTACGTTGCTGACCAGCTTAAAATTTAACCCCTCCTGTATGCTGAGATATGGCTGCTGGTAGGCCCAAATGCCCCCTTTGTGCCAGCCACTTTTTTCAAAAGTTCTTAACATCATTCTGCTCCATTTTTTTCGCTGATTTCGGTTTGGGACATGCCCCTCCGATATTCTGATAAATTCACCACAAAATTTGACGAAAATGATCAAATTAGCCAAAATTACCCCTTTTTGGTCTATATCATGCCATATTCATCAAAATATCGGAGGGGCATGCCCCAAACCGAAATCAGCGAAAAAAATGGAGCAGAATGATGTTAAGAACTTTTGAAAAAAGTGGCTGGCACAAAGGGGGCATTTGGGCCTACCAGCAGCCATATCTCAGCATACAGGAGGGGTTAAATTTTAAACTGGTCAGCAACGTAATGCGGAAGTCTCAATATGTTTGGAAAACGGCTTCTGGACCATAAAAAAGGTGCCTATGGTGCATTTCCAGAGAAGCGCTCTACAGCATTAGCCTTCAATCAATTTACACAGAGAGTAAATTGAAATGTTTGATGCCTCACCGATGCTATTTAGGCCCATGTGTAAACAATTCTGTTCTTCGTGGATGCATAAAAATTCGTCTTCTTATATCAAAATTATCAATATATCAAATTAAATTAAAGGTCTAATCACTATATCATATTATATTATATTAAAATTAAATTGAAAGTCTTTATATCATATCATATTATATTAAGAGACGTTTTCTGTATGGATTGAGAGTAGCCTGTAGTATAGGCGGAAGGGGGTACTTTTTGTGAATCGAGATAATATGCCTATCGGATTCCCCATCAAAAACTGCATATGTTGATGAAGTTTTAGGAAAAAATTTGTTCAGGCATCATCGAGATATTCATGGGTAAAGGTGGGCAGGTCGCATTTTTGCCGTTTTTCAACGTTTTTAGCCATATTTCATCAACCGAAGGGCTTAGAAAGCTACAATTTGGTAAACACATACATCCCCTAGGGACCCAAGTCTGGACCAATTTTGAGCCCAATCGGCCTCCTGTGTGGCGAGATATAGCGTCACAAAGTGCATTTCTGTATATTTTGCACCTGTTGCAAATTTAGTTTTTTGAATACCACGGCGCGAATACATGCCCTGCACGGGGTAAAATTTTGACAGCAAGTAGAGAAGGGTTAGGCCTAAAAACTTTAGTACTACCGCAAAAAATCTCTATAATTGGAATTGGGACTACAGTCCTCTCGAATAGTGAAAAATACAGCAAAAATTTTCCCGCCTTTTTTATTTTTTTTTTAGATGAATGAGCAATACCACTGAAATTTTTTCCTCGTAAGTAGCCTATCTTATGTAGAATTTGATGTAGATTTCAAAAATAAAATTGTTTTTCCCAAAAAATTTAACCCTTACCCTAAATTCACAAAAATATACTACTTTTGCAAAATTATATGCTAGGGGTTAATTTTTTTGGGAAAAACAATTTTATTTTTGAAATCTACATCAAATTCTACATAAGATAGGCTACTTACGAGGAAAAAATTTCAGTGGTATTGCTCATTTATCTTGAAAAATAAAAAAGGCGGGAAAATTTTTGCTGTATTTTTCACTATTCGAGACGACTGTAGTCCCAATTCCAATTATAGAGATTTTTTGCGGTAGTACTAAAGTTTTTAGGCCTAACCCTTCTCTACTTGCTGTCAAAATTTTACCCCGTGCAGGGCATGTATTCGCGCCGTGGTATTCAAAAAACTAAATTTGCAACAGGTGCAAAATATACAGAAATACACTTTGTGACGCTACATCTCGCCACACAGGTGGCCGATTGGGCTCAAAATTGGTCCAGACTTAGTTCCCCATGGGATCTTTTCGCTTGCCAAATTGTAGCCGTCTAAGCCCTGCGGTTGCTGAAATATGGCTAAAAGGGTTGAAAAACGGCAAAAATGCGACCTGCCCACTTGACCCATGAATATCTCGATGATGCCTGAACAAATTTTTTTCCTAAAACTTCATCAACATATGCAGTTTTTGATGGGAATCCCGATAGGCATATTATCTCGATTTACAAAAAGTACCCCCCTTCCACGTACTATGCAACCGCTACAGAAAACCTTTCTTAAAATTAAAATTTAATTTTGATAGGCAACCCTGCATAAACCTAAGCCTAGCCTAAGCCTACAACGAAGTGAATGGCAACGAAAGTACTCACTACCAAGACCAACTGACCAAATCAAGACCGGCAACGAAATGACCAATGACCGGCAACGAAAGTTCTCACGACAAAATGACCAGAGGACCGTTGCAAGGAAATGTCCGCAACGAAAATTTCACAACGAAAATACCCGCAACGAAAGTAGGTACTCACGACCAAGTGATCACCGCCGCAACGAAGTGACCGCAACCAAAGTTCCGACAACCAAGTGACCGTATCCCGGGTGAGGTTCTTGCATTGCATCCACAATCGCCCAGTTGCGTTGTCGCGCCTCGCGAGGTGACCACACAAGAAATGTAAAAAATGCAGTAACCACTTCACGACGAAAATTTCGTTGCTGTATTATGGGTGCAGCCTGGGTGAACTCGTGACTCTGATATTTCAGCTGCTGCCATGACTCGGGGCCACGCCACCTCGCGACCACAAAGTCTAAGCGCAACTAGTCCATGTTATTTCAGTTTGATATTGTGGCAATCGCGGTGTACGGTCGCTTAAAACAACGGACTGTGACCAACGGCATGAGTTCGACTGCTCTCACGGTCTTCAGTGTCTTCATATTTTACAATCTCATTTCCGCCTTCGCCTATTCGACGTTCGGCGAGAAAATTCACACAAATTTTATGGTTTGCCCGCGGCGCTTTTTGGCTATGCTTGCTGTACATACGTCATCTAAAAGTATTTGTGGTAAAATGTTGTGGTGGTATTTTTAAAGGGGAACTTTGGGCGGAAAGTTCGAGGTAAGCCTGCACGGATCATTCGATAGAGCATGAAAAATGCTGCAAAACGCACCAAGTCCCATCCCTCTACATTGCGTCGTTCTTGAGTTACAGGCAAATACTGATCTGTGAACGGGAAACTCAGCTTGAGAGCACGTAGCTCGCTAACCATTGCACCGATCGGAATAATTTTGCTACCACCGTGTGCTCCGTTTGACGTTCTACCTTTTTGTTGTATAAAGTTTCGCTGTATCTTCACTGCCTGTGGAATGGGAAGCCCAAAAACAGGTGTCCTTGCGCAGTTTAGCACATATTTCATACATGGACAAAATATGTGCTAAACTGCGCAAGGACACCTGTTTTTTGGCTTCCCACGCCACAGGCAGTGAAGATACAGCTTAGCTTTATACAACAAAAAGGTAGAACGCCAAACGGAGCACACGGTGGTGGAAAAATTATTCCGATCGGTGCAATGGTTAGCGAGCTACGTGCTCTCAAGCTGAGTTTCCCGTTCGACAGATCAGTATTTGCCTGTAACTCAAGAATGACGCAACGTAGAGGGATGGGACTTGGTGCGTTTTGCAGCATTTTTTATGCTCTATCGAATGATCCGTGCAGGCTTACCCCGAATTTTCCGCGCAAAGTTCCCCTTTAAAGCTACAGTACCAATTTGTATTTCGAGCAAACCCGCATGAAATTTTTATTATAGACGAACTATAACCGAAAAACTTGGCTGGTTGGCGTTGCGCAGCTTCTACTCAGCTTTAAACTCTGCTTGGAATATCCGATTTTCCAATTTATCGGATGGTAAGACAAATAATATGTACTGTACGTAGCGTAAAGCATAGAGAACTACAGTATAGTATACCTGTCTTCATCGACAACCTAATATTGAGTCATCTCGAAGTCATTCCAAAGTTGACGCAATCTTCCCCACTATAAATTATTTACAGGACAGCTTTTCGCAGCATTATCCTTCATTTTCGCAACGAGCTTTTCATCGAAACCCAAATCTCCGTGGACTCCAAAACGTCCAACACCGACCCACCGGAGAAACTTGCGGAGAACGACGACGTTAGGTCAATCTCCTCTCAATCCACCTTTCGTTCTCCGGACTACGATGATGACGACGACGATCCGCAATCTCTGATCGGCGGTTTCAAATGGCGTCTGATCACCTCCGTCATTTGGGTATCCGGCACGCTGCTGGTCAGTTGGTTGGCAAAGGATATCTCCAACATCATTCCGCTACTGGCTGTACCGGTGTTGAATTTGCAGTTCACTTTTCCTGGTATAAAAAAGTTCTGTCTTGACTCAAGAATTCGAGGAATAAAATTGGGGCTCTCAAATCTCATGAACATTAGTTCTAAAGATTCTGTTGCCCCAATTTCTTGGGGCGAAACCAAGATTTCCGTTTAGTATGGCATTCTCGCTTTATTTGCCCGAATTACTCCGGTTTTCGCTACTGTACAGTACACTATTGTAAATAAATAATAATGAACAACAGTTTGTTTCATGATAGTACAGTACGTGCAAGATGTTGAGCACTATTTTCAGGATCGAAGCCAGATGCTTTTGCAGTACGACGAGCAACTGATGAAAAATTTATTGACGACGTACGTACATAAATTCCGACGTTTCGACCAAAACGGAACGTTGGTCTTCGTCAGGGATAAAATACCCAGCTGCAACAGAATAAAAAGGTAAACACAAATACAGAAACATATGTCTTCACTCTGTATAATTCAAACATACGTCTGTATTTGTGTTTACCCTTTTATTCTGTTGCAGCTGGGTATCCCCCTGACGAAGGAGCCAAACGTTCCCGTTTGAGTCAGAGTCTACAGAACTGTGCGTACGTCGAAATCAAATTTTCATCATCAGTTGCTCGGTCGGTACTGCAAAGCTTCAATCCCTGCAAATAAGTGCTCCATCTTGCACGTTACTGTACTATCATGAATACCAACGGCCAGCTCCCATTCAGAGAATCAACAGTTTGTTTCGCTTATTTTCAGGTGCGTGCGTATTGTGCGCTCTTTCGGGCTTGAAATCGTCGACCAGTGGTCGAAAACTGATGCTGCTCAAGATTTTCGGCATTTTTCTCATTTGCTACGGCGTCGTATTGTCCTCTGTGGTTTTGACAAATTACGTCATGCGGCAAGTTGTAATGTAACAAAACATAATTGGAGATGTCGAAACTTCTGATATCTGATTACGTCACGTATACTGATAAGATAAAGCAGTAATGTACATACACTGCACTTCTACACGACATACTGTACATGCTAATACTGTTACTGTACATAATACTGTTCGTACGTACGTATGCAACAGTACATCGGCACGGAAAGAACGTAAAAGGGCATAAAACGTACGGAACGGCACATAAAACAGAACGTTGCGGTGAACAGTCGAGAATGCAGCCCAAATCAGGAAAGCCGTCTTTATCGGCTGTGCTGCACCGTATGCTTCACAATTTGTACTGTAAATTAATCTACCTCTTATTGCTTCACCATCCATGCTACCTCTATTCCTTCACTTCATTTTCCGTTCCCTCTTGTTGTTCATCAGTTTTTTCATAGTATCCGCATCCGCTTGCGCTGTGCCAGCGATCTGTTGTTCCCCATTTTTCGCCGTCGCAAATCCCGTGGCGCCACCTCCTGGCGTTCCACCTCCATTGGAACCAGCTGGGCCATTTCCAGTTCCTGTTGCTGTATCTTGAGTGCCAACGACATTCACGACGGCTTTCGGTTCCACTACCTGCCAACTTCGGTAACCGCTCGGCTGCACCCCCGGTGGCCCGTTAATTTGCTGCAACTGGCCGCTAGACGACGAAGGTCTCCACTGGCCTTGCTGATGCTGATTAGTAGTGTAGGGTAAACGGGGGAAAGGTGGGCGCTCTCGGGGCTTATTCATAGCGTAACTGCGGCAAATCCGCCCATGGGGCAATTCCTCCCCCAACATTTTAGGGTGGTTTTACTCTCCATTTAGCAAGAAACAGAGGCAAAAGTATGCGGAGATAGGTACTCGAGAACCATGTTTTGAAAGGGGATAAAAGACCGCAATGGGAAGGGTGGTTTGCCCCATGGGCGGTTTTGTTTGACCCATCACTACCCTACCGTCCTTAACATACAGTAGCTCTGTCATTGAATGAGCCAACATGCAGATTCAAAACAACTTTTGCCGCCTTCGGTCAGTGAGAGCGAATGATTGATTGCCCGCTTTGCAAGCGGTATTGCCCGCTTTCCCCCAGCTTACCCTTTACTACTGCTGTAGAACTGGCCGTTGGCTGCAACCTGTTGAAACTGGGTCGGCTGAACGGGGTAGAGTAGACTGGGCTGGAACCCCGAATTTGTTTGGGGTTGTGGTTGTACGAGGTTTTGACTGGTTCCACTGCTGTAGGACGTTGGCTGTTGGTCCACTTGGTAACCAGGGGCCGGCGCCGGGGGTGGGAAAACGTCTGGGGCGGGACAGGCGCAGTCTAGAGGGGAAAAAAGCACTCTGCTTAACCGATACTGAATATGCCTGTCAACTCCATTCATTGGTGATCACGCGTGAGCACGAAAAAAAGAAGCTCCATTACTGAAGGTGATCACGCGTGAGCATACTGTACAAGAAATATGTAAGTCCCTCATTCTGGATGTGAAGCCACTTCGCGTCGGCGCAAGTAGGCGCGAGTTTAGGCGCAGGTAGAAGTCGCGTCCACTTTGCGCGGCGTCGCGCTCGCGCGATTAGGCGCGAGACGGGGAGGAAAGGGGTAGGTCACAGGCAACTAACGCCACTTCACGCCAGCGTAAGTTGACGCGAGGAGGGATGCGCGAAAATAGGAACCCTGCCTGCTGTTGCTGCCTGCCTGCCGCAGGTTCTCTTCTTTCCTCTGTTTACTTTTGCTGCTGCTGACCCCGTCACCAACCCCATTAAAAATAAAATGACCAATAGACCTACGTACGTTTTGTTTTTATTCATTACATATACACTTGCATTCCTCAATCTTAGCTACCATTGTTCATGTACTGTAATGCCGCGTTTATAACCCCCGGGGGTTAATAAAACGTTAGTGGCCGATTAGGGGGGGCTATATACGAGGGGGGGTTATACAAGAGGGGGGTTATATTCGAGGGCTTTTTCCAACAGCGCCCGATACGGGTTTTTTGACCTCCTGAGCTCATTTTTGACCTCATTTGGGGTGTTTTCTGAGGCAATAACCTGATACCTGGTGAAAACTGACGCATAACATCTCAGAAATTGCCAAAAAGTAACCTTTTCAAGGAGACATAATTTTGTTCGTCAGGTAGAAAGTGTAGGGAAAGCTGTCAGATGCACTGTTTTTGCAGCAAATCGCAGTAAAACAGTGTTTTCTTCACGTTTTCTATGCAAAAAGCATTGATTTTTACTGTCGTTTGCTGTTTGTGATAGGGGGTTATAAACGAGGGCAAATGAGCTTAGTGACCGATTAGGGGGGGGGTTATATACGAGGGGGGGTTATATTCGAGGGGGGTTATAAACGCGGCATTACAGTAAATAAATTCAAGAAACGTATAAATCTTACAACAAAAACGTTCAGTAGCAAAGCGGCAAATGCCAATGTCAAATACGGGAACATGAACGAAGTTGGAACGGGAACATTATTTACCTAAAGTATAGTTTCCAGTTTGCGTGAGAGTAAGTAAGAAAGAATGTACAAAAATACTCATTTGTAACACACACGCACATGATACATACAGGCCAGCAAAGCTAAACAACAAAAATACGACAAAATTTTTTAAAAAAACAATCAAAAAGTCATGGGCCGCCTTATTTATTTTGAGGTTGATGGATTTCAGAGTGATAGGTGCATGACGGACTTCCCAAAAATACCTCGCTATTTTTCGATTCGAGTGGCCTATCTTGTTCAGTCTGATAATTTCTCGTCTTTCGTGCGGGAAAACGCGTTTTCGTCGCTGCTTAGATGGGGCAATGAAGCGTAGGGCATTCTATTCTAGCTGACAAGCATAAGCAGCGTCATTGCAAACGGAAGAAAGAATGGAAGGCAGACAACGGCCACCGAGCCAGAAGAGAAAAACACGCTCTGGTTCGTAGCATACTTACTACGTAGTACACACATTACATACCACACCCACTAGTAGTGCTGGTTGCTTCCCTCTGACCTCCGACCTCGCCAGACACAGCAGCCGCAAAAGTTTGGCTACCTTCCAATCAACAGAAACGCGGGAAGAGAAGGAGAGAGCGGGATTATCGTTTGCTATAATGCTTGCCTGCGCACACTACTAATTGTTTTCCTGCTGAGGAGAAGGGAAAAGGGGGGCCAGTTTTTCAGGCCACTGCTGGTCACTTCTTGTTCCTGACACGCCGTGCGACGCCGCTGCAAATTTGACGCGGCTTGGCTTCCGACTTGACGCGGCGCGAAGCCGACGTGACGCGAAGTGAACGAGAAGTCACTTCGCCACTTGCGCCAACTGCTAGAATGAGGGACTTACTTCTCTCTTGTACCTGTACAAGAAATATGTAAGTCCCTCATTCTGGATGTGAAGCCACTTCGCGTCGGCGCAAGTAGGCGCGAGTTTAGGCGCAGGTAGAAGTCGCGTCCACTTTGCGCGGCGTCGCGCTCGCGCGATTAGGCGCGAGACGGGGAGGAAAGGGGTAGGTCACAGGCAACTAACGCCACTTCACGCCAGCGTAAGTTGACGCGAGGAGGGATGCGCGAAAATAGGAACCCTGCCTGCTGTTGCTGCCTGCCTGCCGCAGGTTCTCTTCTTTCCTCTGTTTACTTTTGCTGCTGCTGACCCCGTCACCAACCCCATTAAAAATAAAATGACCAATAGACCTACGTACGTTTTGTTTTTATTCATTACATATACACTTGCATTCCTCAATCTTAGCTACCATTGTTCATGTACTGTAATGCCGCGTTTATAACCCCCGGGGGTTAATAAAACGTTAGTGGCCGATTAGGGGGGGCTATATACGAGGGGGGGTTATACAAGAGGGGGGTTATATTCGAGGGCTTTTTCCAACAGCGCCCGATACGGGTTTTTTGACCTCCTGAGCTCATTTTTGACCTCATTTGGGGTGTTTTCTGAGGCAATAACCTGATACCTGGTGAAAACTGACGCATAACATCTCAGAAATTGCCAAAAAGTAACCTTTTCAAGGAGACATAATTTTGTTCGTCAGGTAGAAAGTGTAGGGAAAGCTGTCAGATGCACTGTTTTTGCAGCAAATCGCAGTAAAACAGTGTTTTCTTCACGTTTTCTATGCAAAAAGCATTGATTTTTACTGTCGTTTGCTGTTTGTGTTTGGGGGGTTTAAAAGAGGGCAAATGAGCTTAGTGACCGATTAGGGGGGGGTTATATACGAGGGGGGGTTATATTCGAGGGGGGTTATAAACGCGGCATTACAGTAAATAAATTCAAGAAACGTATAAATCTTACAACAAAAACGTTCAGTAGCAAAGCGGCAAATGCCAATGTCAAATACGGGAACATGAACGAAGTTGGAACGGGAACATTATTTACCTAAAGTATAGTTTCCAGTTTGCGTGAGAGTAAGTAAGAAAGAATGTACAAAAATACTCATTTGTAACACACACGCACATGATACATACAGGCCAGCAAAGCTAAACAACAAAAATACGACAAAATTTTTTAAAAAAACAATCAAAAAGTCATGGGCCGCCTTATTTATTTTGAGGTTGATGGATTTCAGAGTGATAGGTGCATGACGGACTTCCCAAAAATACCTCGCTATTTTTCGATTCGAGTGGCCTATCTTGTTCAGTCTGATAATTTCTCGTCTTTCGTGCGGGAAAACGCGTTTTCGTCGCTGCTTAGATGGGGCAATGAAGCGTAGGGCATTCTATTCTAGCTGACAAGCATAAGCAGCGTCATTGCAAACGGAAGAAAGAATGGAAGGCAGACAACGGCCACCGAGCCAGAAGAGAAAAACACGCTCTGGTTCGTAGCATACTTACTACGTAGTACACACATTACATACCACACCCACTAGTAGTGCTGGTTGCTTCCCTCTGACCTCCGACCTCGCCAGACACAGCAGCCGCAAAAGTTTGGCTACCTTCCAATCAACAGAAACGCGGGAAGAGAAGGAGAGAGCGGGATTATCGTTTGCTATAATGCTTGCCTGCGCACACTACTAATTGTTTTCCTGCTGAGGAGAAGGGAAAAGGGGGGCCAGTTTTTCAGGCCACTGCTGGTCACTTCTTGTTCCTGACACGCCGTGCGACGCCGCTGCAAATTTGACGCGGCTTGGCTTCCGACTTGACGCGGCGCGAAGCCGACGTGACGCGAAGTGAACGAGAAGTCACTTCGCCACTTGCGCCAACTGCTAGAATGAGGGACTTACTTCTCTCTTGTACCGTAGGTGATCACGCGTGAGCATTTATGAAGTCATAAGTGCTCGCTCACGCGTGATCACCTATGCTCACGCGTGATCACCTTCAGTACTGGAGTTTCTTTTTTTCGTGCTCACGCGTGATCACCAATGAATGGAGTTGGCAGGCATATTCAGTATCGGTTAAAGCATTTCATTTTTAAAATTGAGGATTGAAATACATAATTAGGCTTACTGTACTATCTTAGTATGTTGGTTTTGCGGCCGTTCGACGACCGTTCTATTGCCGTTTTCCGGCCGTTACGGCCCGTGTTTGCGCCGTTTTTGATTTTTCGTCGCTCCGCGCCAAAGAAAATGGAAGGAGATGCGAATCAGGGATTCTTAGCCAGGATTTAGCCCACCACGCGCGGATGTTCTCGGCCGGAACACGGTAATAAAACGGCCGTAAAGACGGCCGCAGAAATCGCTGAGGACAGGAGTTAAAAAAATTTGTTTGACTCCCATTGACGATTGAATATTTCCATTACCCTCTCATACAGTAGCTTCATTTTTTCCAAGTTACCCCACAATTATACCCCCGAAACCATCCCCCCAGCCTTACTGCATCGATTTCGAGCCGGTCGACGGCATCGCTGTTTCTTCACCCGTCGGGGTCGGGGACACCGCTGGCGTCTGGGTCGCTTGGGTCGGGGACAGCGCACGGGGGGAGGCGCGGGAGGGCAGGGGGGAGGGGCAGGGCACTCGACCACAGGGGGTGGGGGAGGGGGAGGGGCGGGGGGTCCGTAACCCCCTGATCCCCCTCCGTTGGTGACGGAAGGACACCCGCAGTCTCCGCCTCTGCGACGACCCCCGGTGCCCGTAGATTTCTCGATGAGAAGAGAGAGGACGAGAAGGAAGGAAAGGGAGATGAAGAGGGTGAGAGGAAGGTTCATGATTTTGGTATCAAAATTGCTAGTAGTTGAAGGTGGAGTGACCTTTGCGTAATGGAAAGGTCGTTTCACAAATTACGTAACGTACAGTAGTCTAATATTGGATTCAAACGATTTGGACTGATTGATATCGCATTTGGCAAAACCAGTCAAAAGTGAAACCAAGCCAAAAGCCGCCAAGCGAACAGCTCAGCTGACCGAAGTGTCGGTGTTGTCGTCGTGTGATGTCTCAACTCATCTCTATCTCGTAATAGCTGATCAAGCATGACGCCTTCATGGCCACCCAAGAACTGGATCTTTTCTAGCTGCTTCGCATAAGTAAAATAGTTTTGTTCATGCCGCAACACGGCCCGAGGAATTCATATGTAAATTATTATTTGGGCGCATCCCTTTTTCCCTTGACTTGCCGCATACAATCGCGTGGTTGCCTCCGGCTATTTGAGGAGCAAGCAGAAATTGCCACTTACTCGGTGGCGTTTATTGTCACTTTGGATTGTGAGGAGAGGTGAAAAATTTATGCAAGACAACAACGACATGCATGTAATAGCCAAACGAGTACGAACGTGTACGTACTTACGTAAACACACAGTACGTACAAAATACTCCATATGAAAATGCACATCTGTATGTAAAGTATGTGCATTCACAAATAGTACGTAAGGGTACTGCCACGTACGTGGTACGTGCAATATAATCACAGCACAGGGTAACATAGCAATACTTGCTTACGTAATTTGATGCAATACGCTAGCCTCGCAAGCTTTTTATGCATTTTGTTTTCCATGAGCTAAATGATTACAACACAAAAATTACGCTTACGCATCTGATCTAGTACAACTCAGGTTACTGTATGCGCGTGTGCACATCATATACTGTATACATAATTATCACACAAAGCAAGCAGAACATAGAGTACGTACACACTACACACACATTGCACAAACTTTGACAGACGCGACCACAAAACACCACGATAAAACTTATCAATCAAACATCAATTCATAGAAAAGATCCAGCCAGGAGGCCAAAAATATCATCTCCCCTCAGTTTCCTTCCACACGTCATCTATCATTATGCATCTCCTCACGTGCCATAATTGAAGAATCCATAATTATAACTGCCGGTCATATACGCAGCCAGGCATTGCCTAGCTTCCTCCTCGCTAGTAGCCGCGGCAGCGGTGCCCGGAACCGTGGGGAAATTGGGGGGCACCGGGGGTATTCCGTACTGCAGTTCGTTCGGAGGTCGTGTTGGCATCGGCCTACTGAGATTGGCGGCAGCGGTCGCCGTTTCGTCAACCGATAAAGACGATGCTGCAACCGCAAGCGGCGAAGGCGTCGCACCGATGTCAACCTGGAAAGGTGATGTTTCGGCGATGTTGGATGTAGTTGCGGCGGCGGATCCTTTGCGCACCTTGGTGACGGATAGCAGGGGTATAGATATGCAAGAAAGAACTGGCTATGGGCGCAGAACGTAAAAGTGGCCCCCAACAAAACAGAGGCTTCTTTCTTCAAATTTGCTTCAGTACTAATCCTATGGACCAATTGCGCTAAGATTATTATTGGTAATCGCGATCTGACCTCTCTGTATCACACTTTTTCCAGTGCGTTTTTCTTTTTTCCCTTTTTACCAATCGAAAAAATGAGCCGAAAGTATAATTCAGAGGGGTCAGCTCGTGACCAGGCATAATTCTTAGCGCAACTGGTCCATAGAACTATTGGTGCCCCTCCCTCAAGCCACCAATTTCTGGGACTTAACACATACCCCTACCTGGCGTCATTGTTGGCACCAACACTTTCATTTGTTGTCGGTTTTGTTGGCCGTTCGTCAAAAACCGACAACAACCATATAAAAACGGACAACAAAACCGACAACAAATGAACGAGTTGTTGCCAACAATGACGCCAGGTCGCGGTATGAGTTAAATTTTTTGTGGGCGCACTTGCGCCTTCGTCTTCTTCCTGCCTATACCCCAGGGGTAGGCCGAGCTGTTGCTGGTGCTGGCGCTCCTGGCGCCGTTTCTGCTTGTAGGCGCGCTGTTTCTTGTTCTCCTCCGCGCGCCGTTCGTTCAGTAGACTGTGCAGCATGGTGACCGAGTAGACTTTGCCCTTGCCGTTGTCGAACTTCGAGCCGAGCTGACGCACTACCTTTACAGATAGAAAAGGAAACACACGGTCCATACTGCGTACTGTAGCCGGGTACTGTGGGGCAAACCCGGTCCAAAAAGGCTAGAAGAATCGATGCACGTACAGTAGGTAGCGTGAGCACAAAACTGGTTCTGCTAGCAGGGTACTACAGGGTAAATCCGGCCACCCAAGTTTCAGGGCAAGGGTTACATATCTCCAGCAACCAATGAACCGTGTGAGACAAGTACTGTTAGACATCACTCGATTCCTTGAACTCGCCTCTCTTTCAAATGAGCAGTTTGGTTCATCATTTGCTGAAACAATACCATCAGAGAGGAGCATAACACATACTCCGAGGAGGCGTCATTGTTGGCAACATGAAACAGATTGTGTCTGTCCGTTTTTATTTGGGTGTTGTCGGAACGGACAACAAACCGACAACAACCTGTTGTCCGTTTGTACCGTTGTTGTCCGAACTGACAACAACCATACAAAAACGGACAACAATACGGACAACAAAAGAACGAGTTGTTGACAACAATGACGGCTCCTCGGGGTATGTGTTAAGTGGCCGGGTTTATACCCCATGGCTGGATTAACCCCCTTCGTAATCCCAGGCGTCCGCCTATCAGTAGCCACCCGGCGAACCCCGTCTGTAGACGGGGTGGAAAAACAAACCCCGCTACGGACGGGGTTTGGCGGGTGGCAACGGACAGGCGGACGCCTGGGACTACGAAGGGGGTTAACCCCACAGTACCCCCTACCCTTGACCTCACCGCTTCGTGAATCTGTCTGATGGTGGCCTCTTTCTTTCCGGCGCGCATGCGCTGCGCTATGGCCCAGATCTCGTCCAGGGTCTCCTGCCCCAGTCGACTACGACAAGTGTGCGCCCGACGCTTGGCCCTGCGCGCCTCCAGACGCTGCTCACGGGTGGGCCATTCGCCCGCCAGCTCCTTCGACACGCGACGAATTATGATCCCGACCGTCCGCTCGCTCATTCCCAACGCTCGAGCGGATAAGGAGAAAGGTGTGCTCCGGCAATTTTACTGACTTTTTCTTACGGGGATAAGGTAGGTACAGGTAAGTAGGGTAAAAGAGGAGGTAGTATCGTGGGGTAAACCCGGCCAGTTGTATTGGTGGGGAAAACGCGGCCACCCACGTAGAAATAAGTCCTTAGCGCTAGGTGGCCGCGAGCTTGCCACATAACCGGGTTTACCCCTGCTTTACCTACTCCTACCTGCAGCAGTACACATGCAAACTAACTAACTACAGTACGTCATTCGACTTGAGTTCCGTGGCGAACTCTTGCTGACCAAGCAACTGAGCTTCCAAACTCACGCTGATGCATGCCCACAGAAATGCAACAAAGCGCTGCCCAGCAGGAAAAAGTCGCTAATTGCCGCAGCACACCTTTAACGCACCATAGTGCACCACCTGGAGCTCGTTGCGAAAGAAATTCCACACGTTGCACACCAATCGCTCCACTTGTGGCGAGGCGCGCACCCCTCGACTGTCCTTATCCTCCAACTTCAGAGGAGAGTCGAATTTAGGTACCGCCCACTTGTCCGATTTCACCGTCCGTTTCCTCATCAGACCCTTGGTCGCCCTACGGTGAATGGCGGCCGCAAAATCACCCTTCCCAGTGGCGGGCCTATTAAAGGGGGGATCTGGCAAGAAATTAGTATTCATGGGTCAAGTTTCATATTTTTTTTACATTTGAAAGCACCTACCCATGTAAAATTGCATCCTCTTGCGATCTAACCACATGTTCTGGAGCCGATTTTGCCTCTCTGAGGCAGGGAACCACTTAGAAAGGGAGAAATACCCAAAATTGTTGCGAAATCCGCTTTCTAACTGGTTCCCTGCACCACAGTGGCAGAATCAGCTCTAAAACCTGAGGTTAGATTGAAAGAGGATGAAATTTTGCAAATGCAGGTGCTTTCAAATTCAGAAAAATCGAAACTTGGTCTCCCCAAACTAATTTCCCGCCAGATCCCCCCTTTAAAACTGAAATTGCTACCAGCACTGCCACCAACCCCACTGCCGCTGCTGGCAACCCCAATCTCCTGCTTAATCCTCATCTGATGAAGCATCGAGCCCTCCGGCCTACCCATACTCAGCACTCTTCCAATCGCGAGTTGCGCCGCGCTGGGTGGTTGCCAAGCGCCCACTTGCGCCCTGGGCCTCGGAACCACGCCTTTAGGTAGGACAAATCGAGTAGGATTCTGATTGTTCTTCTTTCTCCATGCAGCAACAAAGGATTTCGTAGTAGCATTCGCTGATGCACTACTGCCCCCTTCTTCCTGCTCTGCAGATGCACACTCCCCTAGGCTTATCGATCCTTGAACACGAATGGTGGCCGTGGCTGTAGGATGGTCCTGTTCCTGGTCGCCATCGGTGGGGCCATGTTGAGCGCTAGCAGCCGCTCCATTATTCGTACTGCTGGTTCCAGTGTCCTGGCCTGGTGCAATGGTGTTGAAGCAACTTGCAGCAGAAGGGGCTTGTGCTTGTGATGCTGGTGGTTGCTGAATGTCAGGTGCTTTGGGTTTCTTTCGGCGCACAGTCGGAGAAATGAGTTGTACGCAGCGATTTCGAACTTCATTCAGCAGGGCTCCGTCCATTATTCTGAACAAAATTCATGATGCATGGTTTGCAACAATCATGCAATGCCAGGACGATAAAATACCACAAATGCATGAGTAACCCAACACGTAAGATACCGGCTATAGCTCACCATCATCAAAAGAAATGTGCAAGATTGAAAGATAATGAAGGATGGATTTTTGGACACCATCATCATACACAACAAGAGTCAAAGCATCCAATAATAATTTTATCATCAAAGAAATAGAAATGACCACTACGTCGTATCCCAGCAAAGCGCATAGGCATGTGCGTCTACGCTGTACGTGTTTATCTGCAGTGATGGATGCACTAGCACAATGACGCAGATGTACTACACAGCCTACATCATCGAAAATGATACTCATTTCAGTCTGAATCAGTACTACTACTGATATAGCAGTCAAAGTCACTTTCTTCATTTTTTAAAAAAGCGGAATCTCTTTCCTGCCTTCGCAACTGTACTTGGGCGTTCTCACTCTGAAATTCTAGGATCACATCACCAACCCCCAAGCCAACAAAATCGTCCAGCTCGTCAGCCCGATCAACATTTGGCATCCGATCCATTGCATCACAAAATTGATGAATCTCAGATTGAGACTCTGTCCAAAAATGCAACTCCAACCTTCTGGCGCCCTCTCGCCTTTCGTAGGCTTCCAAAAAGCTGCGCCCCACTATCGCCATTTCGGATGACAGCTCAAGCTCCCAGCATGTTTCTGTACTACTCATGCGTGCCAGCTGTAAATTGGGCAAACAACGCCACAGTTTCCGACAAGCGTCTGCAGGAATGGCTGCACACTGTTGATCATAAAGCACCAAAAATAGCCTCGTAATCATTGGGAAAGGCAAAGGGTTCCCTAAAGGGGGATCTGGCAGGAATTTAGTACAGGAAGGGCAAATTTCATATTTTTGACTTTTGAGGGACCTATCCGATGTAAAATTCCATCCTCTTTCGATCTAACCCCACATTCTGGAGTCAGTTTTGCCTCTGTGAAGCGGCGAACCAGTTAGGAAGGGGATTTCGCAACAGTTTGGCCTATTTCGAGCTTTCTGTAACTGGTTCCCTGCTTCACACAGGCAAAATCGGCTCCAAAACATGGGGTTTAGATTGAAAGAGAATGCAATTTTGCTAAGGTAGGTGCTTTCAAATGAAAAAAGAATTCAGAACTTGTCTCCCCATACAAGCTTTCCTGCCAGATCCCCCTTTAACGGGGGATCTGTCGGGAAATTGTATGGAGGAGTCACGTTTCAAGTTCAAGCACCTACGGCCCCCTCTTTCGCTCTACTCCCATGTTTTAGGAGCTGATTTTTCCTCTGTGATGCAGGAAATCAGTTATAGTCTGGCCAATAGCAGTTGGCACTTGGACTCAAGGCGAGTTGCGTGTTTGCATGTACTTCTGCTAAATAGGAGTACACGAAGCGTGGACAGAAATCCGCATTTGTAAATCTATTTTACGCAACGCGCCTTGAGTCCAAGTGCCAACTGCTATTGGCCTTTGACCATAGAAAGGGGATTTACCAAGATTTGTGCTCTCGAATGTTAAAAATAGAAAACTTCCCTCCCCAAACAAATTTCCTGCCAGATCCCCTTTTAAAAGCGCAGTACGAAAGTCGTCCCCTAACAAGATGTGGCCGATTTCCAATTGCAGGGAAGGCGCCACCTTACCAGCAGCAGCAGCGTCATCCTTGGTGTGCTGCAAGGCAGCCAAGCCAGCGAACAAATTGTCATAATCCATCTGCTTCCACTGTCTATCTGTCGTCATGAAGCATAATTCTCTCAACTTGCTCTTGTCGGCAATAAATCCAAAATCTTCCAGAGAAATATTGAAACCAGCGACAACACTGACAATTATCTGTTCAATGCGATCACATCCGGCCAGATAGTTTGTAAGCAGTGGGAAACAATAATAATCGCCATCTTCATCAAACCTCCACCAGTTGTACTCAGTCTGAAACCAACGCAATTGATCCCTACATGCGGAAACCAATGCACCACAGTTGATCGTGCTAGAACGACGAAGTCCTTTAACAAATATCGCGAGAAGGCGTCATTCATTATTGACAAAAAGTTGCTCAGCTGTTGTCGGTTTGTTGTTCGTTTGTTGACAAATAATATATGGGTGTTTGTTCTCGGTTTGTTGTCTGTTTGTTGTCCAAACGGACAAAAACCCATACCGTATTTACCGGTGCATAGCCCCATGGGGGTATGCAAAAATTGAGAGGTCCCATATGGGGGTATGCATGTAAGATATAGGCTAGCCTAATGCAAATCCGCGCCGGTGTCTTTTGGGATTTTGGTCGAGTCGCAAAGCGACTGTCATGTTGTGACAGACAAGAGGCATTGGCTGCGGTCGTGTTCGTTCGTATATTATGACAATCCTAATTCTACTAGCGTGTAGGTAGTGATCAACCTTATGTCATTTATGTACGTTAGGTACAAACCAGTCTTGTTGCACTATTGTATCGCTTGTTGGATTGTTTGGCCTTGTTTCTTGGTCAGAAGAAGAGTATCGTTTGTGCTGAGCGGTGGTGTGATTGCTTTCGTCTGCAACCGTTTGTTTGCCCCGCTCTTCTGTCTCTGTATTCGGTTACTGCACTGCACACTACAACGACGGCTTTGCTCCGCACGCCTTGGTAGCTTCTGTCTTGCCGTGGTCGCCGGTTAAGCTGGGTGCGGACTCGTTGGCGGTCGTCGGACCTTCTGCCGCCTGTCCGTTCGCCGTTCGTGTATGTATACTGTACGTCATTGTGTACGTAGGTATGTACATAGAGATAGCATAGGCAAGTACTACGTAACCTAGGCTGAGTGCAAATCGTGCTGCAGGATTGCAGAATATTGTCCAGAGTGCTACCATTATTACCATAGGACGTGTGGGACGCGACGCACGTACGCGCTGCGTTCCACATTTGGACGTCCTACCTCGAACCTCAGCTAGTGTTATGTACATATGGTAGTTTGCCTTTTGCTCTTTTGTATTGTGTGCAACGTATTGTGTGCAACGTAGGCTCTGCTAGGCATTGAGCCGTGTATGTAACCGTAGGTTGTGCTATTTTACGTACTGTACGTAAGCCTAAGGTTGCTAAGGGGTAATTTTGTCGTGTGTACATGCATACCCTTGAGGTTGTGTGTTAGTGCTGCAATTTTTTGCTGTGTTTTCACGGCTACTGTTTCTTGCGTTAGGTTTTGCTTTTACGTGGATAAGGTCTCAGTACGGCCTGGGCCTAGAGATGCCGCGATATCAGAACTGTGAGAAAATCGATATCGATATCGATACTACCTTTTGTAAAATGACCGATATCGAGATCGATATCGATATTTCAAACTTTTGGAAATTCGATACGATATCGATATCGATATCTAAAATTTTCAAAGGGTCGATATCGATCGATATCGAGATCGATATCGATATTTTGAAAATGGTTAAAAATAGATAAAAATTTCTTCACAGCATACCAATAAAGCTGTTGTACAGTATGCGAAGGTAGCTCTGAGTAATAAAGAAGCTTTTTCAGCTAATTTTCAATCAATTTTTCAAGTTTGGCAATCAAAGACAACTGACTGATGACCACAAAAATCACCTCAAAAACACTGAATCACCTCAAAAACGCTGTTTTTAGCGCAAAAACACTTGATTTCCCTTGCTTTTTGTGGTTCGCAATAGGGGGCTATACACGAAAGCAAATGACATTAGTGGCTGATTTGGGGCTATACATGAGGAGGCTATATACGGAACATTACAGTACCACATCACCACCACAACCTGTCAAGGGTAGTACATGCATGTACATGTACTTGGGTGGCAGAAAATTTTCACTGAATCATAGGTAGAGCGAGCAAATTTTTGGCCAAAAAAGGCGCTGCAGACGCATCAAAATTTCGATATTTTTGAGCAAAAAATGGTCGATATCGAGATCGATATCGATATTTTATTTTTGCCAAATTTCGATACGATATCGATATTGCTGTTTGAAAAAAGACCGATATCGAGATCGATATCGATATTTCCAAAATTTAGAAATTCGATACGATATCGATATCGATACCAGAAAAAAATTTCGATATATCGACTAATTCGATATCGATATCGATATATCGCGGCATCTCTACCTGGGCCTGCCACATTTTCGCTGCTATTCGTGCGCTGAGAGGAGTTCGAGTCTCCTATGGTGGCGTCGGCTGCCAAATAGCGCAGTTTTTTCTGCCGTGTTTTTCGTGTTTTTCTGCACTGCGTTTGCGATTTTTTCGTGGCCCAACGGTGCGGTCACTTGGTAGGCAAATGGCAGGAATGAGGGTGCGAGGGCATCGTCGCCTCATATCCCTGGGGCAGAAGCACGTGGAGAAGTCCGCAGGTCGGAAACGACGCATGAACCAGACGTCGGCGTTCCTGAACCCGGCCGCCTTGCCTCAGTTGCGGCATAATTCTTTCTGCGCTCTGGCAACCCCGGTTAGCGAGCCGGCACCCCTGCCTTTGCAGCAAATTGGCGCTAGCGCTTTGGCGACCCGTCGGAAGGGAATCGAGCCGACAAGAGGTCTGTTCAATGGTCTACCTGCATCGGGCCTGGATGCTGGCAATGGGCCAGCAGGTGCAGCGGCATCAATGGCCAGTACTTCTCAGCAGGCAGATGTGGTGCAGCACTGGTCAGCAAAACGGCAAGATGGTGGGCAGCTGGATAACCACAACTGGCAACCTCGGCACAACTGTCAGCATCACCACCAGTCGTCTCCAGGGGTAGCTGGTATGCAAGTCGCATGCTCCCAGGAGCGGCTCAGCAGGTCAGCCATGGCCTGTGAGGCCAACGCGGATCATCGGGTCCCAAGGCTGAAACCATCGTTCGATTCGGAGATCCAGGGAATGGACATCAGTAGTAACTCTGTAGTTCTCGCTTTGCGTCGTCGCTGCCATCGTGGTGCAGGTGGTAAGCGCGTTGAGCTTGGTCGCTCTTGTTTTCGTTTGCTTAGGGCTGTGCTTGGTGCAGGGCACGGATCGCCGCTGATCCTATGGGGTGGTTCGTCGATACCAATACCCCAAATGCCCGGGCAAATTTTTGTGCACCACCCTGGCTTGTTTTCTCAAAACGCCAGCATATGCGCTGGGCTCCACATCGTCTTCGTGTCATCGGCATCCGGCTGGTGTCACTTGTCGCTTTGTCAGCGCTTATCGCTGCTTCGTCTCATCGTGGTGAGCAGCAGCATCCTTCGCTTCTGTCAGCTTCGTTCGGTTTTTGGCCATTTTTTCGGTTTTTTGGCCACTTTTTTCACGTTCGACAGCATCGTCATCGCGACTGCAACCCATCCTCATCCCTGCGTCTCATCGAGCCTTGGTGGCAATGGTAAACTGGAGCAGTGGCAGATGGATCGGGAAGAAGCTGTGTAGGGAAGCTGAAGAAGACTTGTGATTTTTAGGCTAATCTTACTACCCCTACTATGTACGTGTATTATCTTGTACATACAGTATGTATACGTATGTATGTAATCATGTACTGTGGGTCGTGTACATTTGTAGGTACATTGTACATTTAGTAGTAGGTACTTATGGTACATACACCGCGGGCTTTCACTAGCTACATTAGCCGCTTTTGTGTTTTGGTGGTGTAGTGACGGCGCCGGGTGTCGCCTACTTTTCGTGGGGGAATGTGTAAGATATAGGCTAGCCTAATGCAAATCCGCGCCGGTGTCTTTTGGGATTTTGGTCGAGTCGCAAAGCGACTGTCATGTTGTGACAGACAAGAGGCATTGGCTGCGGTCGTGTTCGTTCGTATATTATGACAATCCTAATTCTACTAGCGTGTAGGTAGTGATCAACCTTATGTCATTTATGTACGTTAGGTACAAACCAGTCTTGTTGCACTATTGTATCGCTTGTTGGATTGTTTGGCCTTGTTTCTTGGTCAGAAGAAGAGTATCGTTTGTGCTGAGCGGTGGTGTGATTGCTTTCGTCTGCAACCGTTTGTTTGCCCCGCTCTTCTGTCTCTGTATTCGGTTACTGCACTGCACACTACAACGACGGCTTTGCTCCGCACGCCTTGGTAGCTTCTGTCTTGCCGTGGTCGCCGGTGAAGCTGGGTGCGGACTCGTTGGCGGTCGTCGGACCTTCTGCCGCCTGTCCGTTCGCCGTTCGTGTATGTATACTGTACGTCATTGTGTACGTAGGTATGTACATAGAGATAGCATAGGCAAGTACTACGTAACCTAGGCTGAGTGCAAATCGTGCTGCAGGATTGCAGAATATTGTCCAGAGTGCTACCATTATTACCATAGGACGTGTGGGACGCGACGCATGCACGCGCCCCGTTCCACATGCATAGGGGGGTTATGCGTTGGGGGGGGGGGGGGTTATGCATGGGGCATTTTTTATGGAGAGGTGCGCAGAAGCATATTTTTTAGGTCAAGAGCACGTGTTTTAGGGCATAATTGAGGTCAAAACAGGGTTATTCTAGTACAATACCCCCAAGCAGGCTTATAGGCATCTTAGCTGGGTGTGGGAGTGGCTATGGGTACTATATGACCAGCTTACATAGGTAGGTTCAGGGACTGTACTGTAACTATGGGGGTATGCATAAGGAGGGGGGGGGGGGCGGGCTAGGCATTGGCCATTTTTTATGTTTTGCCAATATGGGGGTATGCATTGGGGGGGGGGGGGGGGGTTATGCATGGGGGGGGGGGCGTAATGCACCGGTAAATACGGTATATTATTTGTCAACAATGGACAACAAACCGACGACAGCTGAGCGACTTGTTGTCAACAGTGACGCCTTGTAAGGGGGATATGACGGGAATATTTGTATGGGGAGATTAGTTTCGCAATCCATACATTTGAAAGCACCCACCTATACGTACAATTTCATCCTCTTTCGATCTACTTCCATAATATGTTAAGGAGTGGATTTTGTCTCTGTGAAGCAGGGAACCAATTAGAAAGACAGAATCGACTCCTACACGTATGGGGTTAGCTCGAAAAAGGAACAAATTTTACATAAATATAGGCAAGTACTTTCACATTATGTAACAATTCGAAACTTGGCTGCTCCATACTAATTTCCCGCCAGGTCCCCCTGTAACGAAATCCTGTTGATTTCCCTGGGTTCCCTTTCCATCAACTCCACCAGATGGGAGATCACCCGTTGAATTTCGTCGTTAGCGTAATATCCATCCAACTCAACAAAGAGGCTCTCTAGCCTTCGCGCTTTGGTCCAAAAGGACGCAACAGCGAAAAGAACGCCATCTGTCTTCATCGCCTTCGAATACCATAACATTGCAGAATTTAAGCTCAGTGGCATCTTAATAAGCGACATCAGACAGGCCAACTTACTCGTACCGAGTATATCGAGATTTCGTGTTGAAACATAGGAGCCGATGAGTAGTGCAAGCCCCCCCCCCCCCCCCCCCCCCGGACTTCAACTCCCACCTGCTAACCAGTCTGACCGTGTGAGTACATCTACTCGCAGTGAGCATCTTCTCGTCACTTTCACACGCGCATTTTCACACGAGCTGTTCCTTTCTCGTACCGAGCAAGGTGCGAGAAAGGTGCGAGTTCGTCGCTGCTACTGTACCGTTCAGAGAAGATGCTTGGTACGAGTAAACTCAGACTCACACCGACACACAGTCAGACGGCTTTAGCAGGTGACAGTTCAAGTCGGACCACGCTCGTCGGATGCTATGTTTCAACACGAAGGGCCGATTTGCTCAATATGAGTATTAATTTGGCCTGTCTCATGTCGCCTAACGAGAATCTTCCTGTTCCAGTCGCCAAACACATCTTCATATGTCAGGTTCATCTCCTTCACTCCCAGCCAAGCAAACTGCTGGAACGCCCTGCCGACTTTCTCAAGTCTGCTCGCATCCCTTGCTCCATACACCGAGACATTGGAGATGATCTTGCCGAGCAACTCAACAGGAAGATCGGAGATGGTCGCTGACTGATTCGGGAGGAAAATTTCTGGAGATGGAGCAGATTGCATCTCTGAGCTTGATTTAGATGCAGAGGCAAGCGCCATTTTTTTGTCAATCCTGTAAGCAAAATGCACAACCGCACACTAAAAAACGCACTCACCTTTCATGGTTCACACAGATAGGTAGGATTCTGTTCAAATAAAAACGGCTTGAGGTGTGTCGTTTTCGTACATTGTGAAAACCAAAAGTTCAAGAACGTTGTAGACCGTCTGGAAGTTACTATGTCCCTGTGTTTCTACTGTGTCCCTGCCCCCATATGGTACGCACCCAGCGTTACATGCTGGACTACTTGAACAGTCGCTTGGGGGCAGTTTGTTTTACAAAATGTAATCAAAGAAAGCAAGTTATTTTTCAAAAGAGGCTTAGGACGGGACTGAGGCTTTACGCTTAGGCTGAGGCTTCGGTATTGGATGCAGAGAAATAGGCCTCAGCCTAAGCCTAAAGCCTAAGTCCCGTCCTAAGCCTCTTTTGAAGAAGCATAACTTGCTTTCTTTGATTACATTTTGTAAAACAAAATACCCCGTAGCGACTGTTCAAGTATTCCTGCGTGTAACGCCGGGTGTGTACCGTATGGGGGCAGGGACACAGTGGGGAGGGACACAGTAGGGTAGTTGGTCAAGAGATCGAGTTCGTCAAGAGGTCGACCCTGGAAAAGTGGGGTATGTCAATAGGTCGAATAGGTGGGGCGAAAAATCGTGCGTCAAAAAGTCGAGCGCTCAGCAGAGAGTTGCGACAAGAGATCAACTCCATGTGCCAAGAGATCAACCAGGGAACAGGTGCCTCAACTCATCAAGTGGGTGTGACAACAGGTCGAGTCAGGCTTATGCTGAGGCTTAGGTGTGTATACATATAGTATGTATTTCAGCTACATGTTTATTCCGTTTTTTTTACTTTTGTCTGAGACACGTTTTCTCAAATATAAGTCACACAATAACGATATACGACTCATACGTAACGTTGATGTTTCGACCTTTTGTCGCAAAAGCCGACTCGATCACTTGACGCAGTCAGTTGACCCCTTGACTCATGGCTGTTGACTCACCTAGTTGATCAATTGACGCAGCCAGTTTTGACTCGACCAAGCGACACATACTTTCGATCTTTTGACGCAGTGTCAACGCATCGACTCGACCTCTTGACACATAATCCACAGC
>JASAMW010005021.1:0-13974 GCA_030247985.1 Epsilonema sp. ZAB3_2
AAATAGCAATGAGCATTTTAGAAGCAAAATGTACTGTAATAATAATAATACGTACAAATACGTACTACTGTACAAAACACACTATGAGGCAAGACTGCAGCTATTTACTGCCTATGAAACTGGATGCCAAATGTAAGTGTGTACATACTGTACATTCGTACGTGTACGTTTAGATGCGCCAGAATTCACTGAGAAGCCACACATCATCAGTAAAGAAGAGGGCAAAATTTTGGGCATAAAAATTAGGGCCAAGTCCAAGACAGAGGCGACTTGCTCGTGGTTGAAAGATGACAAGCCGATCACCGACTCCGATCGACTGAAACAAGTGGTTAAGACGGACAAGAGCAAACCCGGCGATTACGTCTTCCAACTGGAAATTACTGTACGTAATACTGTTACGTTCGCAGCAGCTCAGTCAAAGTTGTCACATTTACGATCTATAGAAATAGAGTTTTAATAAGTTGTAATGGTTTCAGATGCCAGCAAAGGAAGACGAAGGAAAGTACATTTGTAGTGTCAAGAATAAGGAGGGACAAAACAGCCAATCGTTGAATCTCAACTTCGACTAAAACAAAACAATGGCACAGTACTGTACAGAATAGAGCAGAGTCCACACTATTGATAATGAAAGTGTAATTGAAAGTCATGTCATGGATCGTTCGTCATAAAAGCAGTGAACATAGAAGGCAAGAGGTTTCCTTCCACACATGACGTACCTAACCTACTACAATAACAGAGCTACAAACAAAGAAAGGTGCTTTCCTGAAGAATTTTGCCAGTATTGTGTATGTATCATTCATTGCATTACAATATTGGTAACGGACTAATAAACCATGTAGCCTACTTACTTGGTACCTGTATGTATCTTATGTACCAGATTGGCCCGATACCGGACCATACTTATGCAACGCAAAATGGCTACCCACGAGACCACGCGCAAAAACAGAGCGACTGATCACCGGAAAGAGATCCACAGGATTTAGCATACATAACTGCAATAGCGCAAGCAAGGTGAAAAAGACAGAACAGGGCAGAAACTTTCCGCTACTTCCGCATAATGTACCTACCGCCCGCCAAACAATGAACTACCCGCACCCGAACGTTTGCCGTAACGAAGTACGAATAACCATACCACACACGCCCATAATTGATGCGACAGGCATTCGATGATACCGTATACCACCAATACAGCAATAATAACGGTAGTGCGTCATAGACGAACGTTCATTTACGTGTAGTTGTTGTCGTTCTTGCATCCTGATTCCTGATCCTGACTGTCTCGTTCGATTAGGGCGATACTCTCCTTCTTTATCTTGTGCACTGGGCCGCTGCACACTTTCACATTGTGCACAGTGGTTTTTTCGCGCCAAGTATCAAGCAGTTCAGAAACTTGTTGGGGGGAGACATAAGACCAAAAATATATAATTCTTTCTTAGGGGAAGAATGGACGGCTTAGTGTAAACTAAAGAAACCATCCCTGGCGCAGATTCGCCCCATTATAATGGGTTTTTGAAATATCCAATTATTTGGATACCCAATTTATTTGGGTTTTACGAAACCTTTACATTGCGTTTTATGTAATGGATTCGTAAAACCCATTACAATGGTTTCGTAAAATTATCGATGTTTACGAATCCAGTACATTGGGTTTCCCCAATTATTTGGGTTCGTAAAACCCATTGTAATGGTTTCGTAAAACCCAATGTAATGGTTTTGTAAAATCCAAATATTTGGACATCCATTATAATGGTTTCGCAAAACCCAATGTAATGGTTTCGTAAAACCCAAATAATTGGGTATCCAAATAATTGGATATTTCAAAAACCCATTATAATGGGGCGAATCTGCGCCAGGGATGGTTTCTTTAGTTTACACTAAGCCGTCCATTCTTCCCCTAAGCAGAATTATATATTTTTGATAAGACGATGACTCTGCCCGCACACCGTTAAACAATACTCTTTCATGCATACGGTAACGGTACTGTACATTAGAAACATTGAAAAGCACGACGTTACATTCATGGGCCGGGCCGCCTAAATACGTACATGTTATTGACCGTGTCACAAGGGGTGCGTACGTGCGACGCTCAATTTGCGCAAAGTTACATAGAACCAGTCTGGAAGATCATGATGAGGTGCGGCGGCGGCCGGGGACTGCAACCAGATACTTCGTGCACGGCCCGTCGAAGTGCACGTACGTACGTACGTAGGCACTGCAGTTTGTTAGACTGCCGCATAGCGTGTAGCAAAGCCTAAACCCAAATTGGCACACGCACATGGTACACACTCGACGTCGACATGCAACGGGTAAGTTTTTACACAGCACCATCTCCACAAAGTTCCATCAGCAACCGAAGTCGACTCTGCCGTATATACGCATGTGTAGTACTGTAATGTTTCGTGTATTGCCCCCGGGCCCAGGGCCCAAGAATATAGCCCCCCTCGTATATAGCCCCCTAATCGGTGCCTATCGTCATTTGTACTCGTATATAGCCCCATATCAAAGACCGCGAAAAACGACGAAAACGAAGGTTTTTACAGCTAAAAACAGCGTTTTCGACGTGTTTCTAGCCATAGGAGTTGATTGCGCATCATTTGGAACAGTTTGGGATACATTTTGATTTTCACCCCTCTTGACCACCTCAGCAGAAATGGTCAGTCCATGTCAAAAATGATAATTTTTGCGCAAGAGCAGCCTGTTTTAGACCACTTTAGCTTGTGCAAAGGCAAAATAAGCCATAAAAAACGAGTTCAGGGGGTCAAATAACCTAACTTTGGTCACTAATGCAAAATGCCCTCTTATGTAACCCCCCTTTTGTATAGCCCCGCCTCGAATATAGCCCCCCCCCCCTAATCGGGGCTTACCGATCATATAGCCCCAGGGGGCTATACACGAAACATTACAGTAGTGTATGTACATCAATATCTGTACTGCACTCGCCTAATTGCTACCATATTCCGTGGCGGTTACGATTTGCTGGTAAGGCGTTAGTCCCGTTGTGCTGCGTCCTCGTCGTAACTCGCAGCGTACGTTTTTGCTCGATTTCTTCCGCCTTCGATGCGGAACAATTTTTTCCAACTTTCGACATAAAGGTCGTTTCTTTTTTACGAGAAGGAACAACATGACTGCAAATGAAAAGACAAAGGTAACCAGCGTTGAGTAAGTTACTAGATTAAGAACTGGAATAAAATTCGACGATGTCATTCCCAAGAGACGGATCAGCACTCTCGAACAAAACTGCTCCCGCCGATCAGAAAGGAATCCTGAAGAGCGAACTCCTGGCCATCGGCGTTCTGGCCTGTACTTCCATCTGCGGGGGTGAGATACTCCATATTCATCGCATGAAGGCTGCCGTGTAAAAAGTAAAAGAACTGCCCCGATTTAGGATCGAATTATCGCCCGTTGATTATGTCAAGACGCATAGGCTGTGGTGACGAATGAACAACGCATTCGAATCACCGTATTCGTTCTGCCTCCAGCCTCTCAGATGCTTCTCAGGCACGATGATGGAGCAATATTTTTTGGCCACCGATCTGGGTACTGGGTTTGATTGCATACCTTTTCTTTTTCTCTTGCAGTGATCTTCTGGTGCTGGCTCCTGAACCGATGTCGACGCAAAGAACTGCAGCACTTTCTGCACAGAGATGACGCTGCCTACGTCACCGCTCGTCGAGACTATTGGCTGGCCGCAGAACTGCGTCATAGTCTCCAGGGATTGGCTGCAGACACCAGCAGAAAGATGGCAACTATTCAAGCACCAACTGCTGCAGCTGTGGAAAGGACCGCCTCCTCAAGTTCCGTCCAGACACAAACTCCATCCAGCACAACTACAGGAACAGTACCTGCAGATATTCGCGAAGACGAATTAGAATTTGAACTGCTACTGGATGAACAGGTGCCACCTCTGGCAGTCACCAAAAGCCCATCTTCACTGGGTGTGGTTGCCTCAGCGCGGATACTGCCTGTCATACAAGAAGACAGCGAGTCCGCCACAGATCAAGATCAGGACAGCTCCGCGCCCACTACGAATAAAGTTTAGAAGAAAGCTGAGGTGCTATTGGTGTGCTATTTGTCTTAGATGAGTAGTAGGCCTGGTAGTATAGGTTGCGACATTTCGCACTCTATCAGTGCGAAGCAATTACATTCTGATCTGAAACGACGCATTCGAAATAGAACATGAACTATGTACAGAATGTGTACGTACGGATACTGTATGCACCAGTACTGCCACTATAAAATCATATGTGAAAGAAACGTACGTACGTACATATGTCAGAAAGTTGCTTCAAACTTTGAACATGTACGTAATGTATACAGTATGTAGGCCTACATTACGTACTTCATGGCGAAATAGCGAAAAATAAACTTAAATACTACAAAACCAAAGCTGTGACAATTCAATTAAATCAAGCACACAAGGCTTGCACACGTACACGACACACATACATGACATAGGTACATGTATGTATTCACCAGCCAGTACACAAAACTTACATATGTAATTTAGTCTACATAGGAGTATAGTATGTAAAAAGTTAGTGTACATGCATAATAAGGCTTTGTTCATAAATTACGTAACGCCGAAATAGTGGGGAGGGGGGGTTTGGCCCAGCGTTACGGTTGCGTTACTTTACTGGGGGGGGGGGGGGGGGGGGGGGTGGCGCAGCAAACGTTACGTAACGCCGAATTTTTGGTGCACTAGCACTATTGATGCCCAGTACCCATGGTGGAGCGCGACTTTTGCTTTCAATTCAAGGCATATGGTAGGCTTAATTGATATCAAAACTAGCAGTAATACTAAAAGCATGTCATGTACTATTGCATTCTGTAATGCATACATAGCCTACTACGTACTAGATGTAAATACAACATAATGTACAGTACAGTACATCATTATTGATCCAAACGTTACGTTACGTTTTGGTGGGGGGGGGTGTGGCTCTAGCGTTACGAAAACGTTACATAGGGGGAGGGGGGGTGCCAGCGATTGCATTTTAGCGTTACGTAATATATGAATAAAGCCTAAAACAAATACAACACAAAACACATACGTATGTAAGTTCGTAGCTGGCTGTTCTTTATTATTCCCGACGCGGGTTTCAGTCAGGGTGCGATGGGTTTGGTGTCGTGGTGGATGCCAGCTCTCGGCGTCTCGTAGTAATGGGGTGGCGGCTGTCCGCCATACGGACCCACTCCAGCATTGTAGGAGTCCGTCAAGTCCCCGCCTCTGACGCCCGCTTCCCCGTCCTCTCCTGCGTCGTATCGCCTCAAGCTTCTCATGCGCTCATTCCTCACCCTCCTCAGCAACAACAAACTCGGCAGCCGAAACGCCAGGTGCAGAATGGCCATGGCCAATGATAATTCTGCCCAATCACTTGCGAAATTGTAGCTGTTGCTGACAGCCATGACCAGGATATCCGCCAGCAGCGAGAAGGCATTAACGGCCATGGCCAGCAGCAGGGGCAATTCCTCCGAGCCTCCTCCCGCCCTGTCTGCTGCTGCACTAGTGTGTAGAGTCCAGAGGAGGCCGCCTAAGAGGAAGGTGTTGTAGAAGGCGTAGGAGAGCACCGTCCAACCCCCCAGCAGTACCAGTACCAGAGATGTCAGGGAGAAATGGACGGCGAAACAAAAGCGCAGGATGGACTGGTGGCTCAAATTGGGCGGAACCACAACACGGTCCAGACTGGACATCATTCTGCTCAGCTGCAAAGCAACACAGCTAGCTACGAACAACAGAGATTATTTGTTTCACCAGTGGCCCGTTACAGCTTCGTAGCAGAAAATGAGACTATCTTATGCATCTGGCAACTATTACGCATCTGGCAACCATTTTGGGCATACTTCTCCACAAATAGGGCTGAAGTGTGTCTGTCTGTCTGTCTGTCTGTGTGTGTGTGTGCGTGATGCTATACACTCGCTCAATTTTGCAGCTACAATGTACATCGGCCAATGGCTCATTCGAGAGCTTTATGACCCCAAGGCCCGCCAGAAGCCCTACCATTTTTGATCTGATCAGCTTATCTGCTGTTTTGCTTCCCTGGGTGCGTCTGTCTTGTCTGTCGGCGTTTAGTTTTGATTGCCATTTGTTTTTGTTTGGCGCAGGGGCATGGTTATGCAAATACCTACAAAGTCAAGAACCGCACGTGCACCTGGGTGCAGCTCTGTATGCTTTCTACAGCTGCAGAATGTGGGAGCGATGGTACAACGCTCACGATTTATTACTTTTGACATGTGCTATTGTATACGTAGCCGCTTACTTCTTGACTATCAGCTACAGTACCTGGCGGTAGCAAAACGCAAATCGGCGCCCTGAGTTATGGTATTTTGTGTTGGAGATTTTCTTGTGCTTTGTATTTGTGCTTCATATTGGGATGTGTACCCTCGGCTGGTCACCTTGGGTCTGCCCACCGTATGATGTGTATTTTGCAATTTTTATCATTGTTGCTTTTGCGTGGGATGTGCACTCTTGAGTAGTATCGGGTCTGCCCACTGCTCCTTCGTTCTACATGTACAGTGAACGGTTTTTTGTTGCATTTTGCTTTGATTGAGCTCCCAACTAGCAGTCTGCAATTTCAGTTTCGACTGCACCGCGACTGTACATACCACGATTTGAGCGTTTGTTCATGGTTTTCGTTTTCTCCCTTCATTGATATGGTGTTCTTTGATCTTTCTGACCATGCATTGGTTCAGCATTCGACTAGCATTCGTTTACTTGCATGTTGGTTGTCTCACCAACTCTGCAGTTCCATGGCTTGAGCAGTGGTGGAGACATCCCCACTTGACGTTGACCATCTGGAACTGGCCTGACTGGTGTGATCTGTGTGAGTGAGCATCTGCTTACAAGTGTGCGCAAGTGCTTCTGTGTGTAAGTTTGGATTATTGGTGTGAAAGCAGCTATTCTGCACATGCGTGACTACGCTTTGTGTGACAGTGACTGGTGTGTGAAAGTGCATCTTTTCTTTGTGTGCCAGTGCTTGCTGTGCTTGTCTGTATGCTAACATCCTGGCGCGATGTCACTAACAACACATCATGACTCCTTTGGAGTGCTGTCCATCTAGTCACATCTCACACACACACCTATCCAACACTACATACATACTCACTCACCATCCCAGCCTCATTTTATGCATTGTTGCCTGAGGTTGTATGACATTAAATGGGATTTGACCACACTTGTTTTACTGGCTACAGTAACCCAAATAACCCTTCAACTGACCCCCTCATTTGCTGTTGCCCACTGGTGTTTTATCAAGTGATGACTGTCAAGTTGGTTCCCCTGCCAAGCAAGATCAGGAAGTCTTTTCTGTGAAGCATGCAAGACCTCAAGCCGAGCGAAAGCTGTTTTTATCAACTGTATAGCTTATATCTTATGTAGTCGTAGCTCGTGCTTTATTGTGTAGTCGTGTCATTTCTGTTATTTAAATTTTCTTCGCAGGAGCTCAGCTTAAAGGGGTTCACCGTGGCGAAATCCAGCAGGTAAGGCTGCTATGCTGGGGTGATAGAGCAAGTTCTAAGCTTTCATTTGATGTATATATTGTATGTTCGAAATTCGCTGGTTGCACTGTTACAAGCTGTTGAAGTTTCTATTTAGTACAGGTCCAGTTCAGGGGCCAATTTTCGAGGTTTTTGGCTTGTATCTCTGGCGGGACGGCAGGTAGCCATGAGATCTGCACATGAACAGGCGTGGTTTCCGCCGACCTATCTCATGGTACCTTGCTTTTTTATTTTTAGCGAGAATTGATGAAGTTATAAGCAAAATGCTTCGAATTTTAGTGGTGTCCACAATGGAGTGGACAGCACTAAAATTCAAAGCATTTTGCTTATAACTTCATCAATTGTAGAGAGAATTTGAAAAGCAAGGTACCATGAGATAGGTCGGCGGAAACCACGCCTGTTCATGTGCAGATCTCATGGCTACCTGCCGTCCCGCCAGAGATACAAGCCAAAAACCTCGAAAATTGGCCCCTGAACTGGACCTGTACTAAATAGAAACTTCAACAGCTTGTAACAGCGCAACCAGCGATTTTCGAACATACAATATATACATCAAATGAAAGCTTAGAACTTGCTCTATCACCCCAGCATAGCAGCCTTATCTGCTGGGTTTCGCCACGGTGAACCCCTTTAAAGGGCGGGGATGTGACACTCCTACGTACAGTAACGTTTTTACGGTGTTTATGATAGGCCTACGATTACATAGTCTGATCACCCCTCCTTCACTAAATTACCATATTTGGTTTCCCTAACCCAAACTGTCGATGTTAGGACTAAACTGTGCTGTTTTGTCAGTCTATTCGTTTTGCCTTCGCAGCGGTCAGCTGTGCGTTTTTCTTGGATAAACCTGTCTCTCTCTCTCTGGCTACCGACCTCTTTCTCTCAGCTTTTATTTACTACCGCCGTTAGGTTTGTCTTTACTCACCGTCCATCAAAACTCCACAGAGGAGACCACTTCATCTACCGTGCGTCTTTTTGTACGACGCCTCTTCCTTCTAGTGGGTCTCCTACCCAGCCCAGCTCGGGCTGGTGACAACCAATAATCAATCGATAATCGATATTTCAGTACTAAAAGCGCACAGATTCACTCACACTCGCTCAATTTTGCAGCTACAGCATCCATCCAGGGCTCTTTTGGCAGCTGATACCCCCCCCCCCCCCCCCCCCCCAGGACGCCAGGAAGGCCTTCCATTTTTTATCTGATCAGCCGATCACCAATAATCTATCGATAATCGATATTTTAGTACAACTATAAAGCCGCAGAAACCAAACGACGCAGGTTTTCAAGCCAGCGTTTGCAAACGGTCACGCCTAAAAGTGCACACGAGACTAAGCGCGAGATTGCTAAACGATTGCCAGATCTTCAAAAGGGTTGCCAGATTGCTAGATGCGTAAAAAAGTTGTCCAGACCTGCAAAAGGGTTGCCACATGCGCAATTTTCGCCTGATGATGTGCAAAATGGTTGCCAGATGCGCAAAACGGTTGCCAGATCTATACGCAAAAGGGTTGCCAGATCTACGATAGGGTTGCCAACTTTGCGATAGGGTTGTTTGCCATATGCCCAAAATGATTGGCAGATGCGCAAAAAACTACCAAATCTGCAAAACGGTTGTCAGATCTGCAAAAGGGTTGCTTTACTAGACCTGCAAAAGGGTTGCCAGATACATAAAGATAGTCTCCTTTTACTGCGAAGCTGTAGCGGGCCACTGGTCTGGCAAATAACGGTACATCTGGCAACCCTATAGCAGAGATGGAAACCCTGACCCTATCGCAGATCGCAACCTTTTTGCGCATAGATATGGCAACCGTTTTGCCATGATCTGGCAACCATTTTGCACATCATCAGGCGAAAAATGCGCGTTACACACAGACAGACAGACATCGCTCCTAAGTAAATTTCACCAAGCTTTTTACGGTAGAAATAATACTAGTCAAAACTTGTCGAGAATAAATAAAAAATGTTTTTAATACCTGCATTATTACCCGTGAAAGATGACTTTGTTGCGCAACCTCGCTTGTTTAGCAGTTTTCAACAGTGGAAGAGCACAAGCTTCCGTGTCACAGCAAACAAGACGGCTGTTATGTAACGCAGGACAGGATGGAACAGCTAACACGTGTGAAACCTGCGGGACCATCGACCGCAGCCGCGCCCAGTTCGTCACTACTACTTGCTGACTCTGGCGCCGGGATAGAAATGCTATTCCGAAAATGCACAAGGACTGCAACCGGTGCACTCAGCGTACCGTACGTTTCCGGTACGACGCTGTCAAGCGAGCGGAACAAGGTTGCCAGGTGTAGTAATATATTACTACAAGTAGTAATATTTGACTTTCTGTAGGTACCTACCTGAAATGCGTAGTAATCGTAGTAATAATGTAGTAATATTTGGTGATGACCGCTAGTATGGGAAAAATTTTCAGAAGTGTGTTTTTAGGCAACTTTGAGTTCAAAATTTCAAAAATTTTCTCAAATTTTCCCTCTGCACACTCAATTTTCTCAAACTATTTTTTTTATAATTCTGCCAAATGCAGCATTTATTATGAAATCAGCCCAATTGCACCATGAAAAAGGTTCATAATTGTATTTTTGGCTCAAAAATCCAAATCTGAACCAAAAAGTTGGCTCAAAAATCCAACCCTGAACCAAAAAGTTCAATGTTTATTTCCAACTTTTTGCCATTTTCTTCTTCCAAATCAATCTTTTTCATGATTCAGAACAACTTCTGCATGCTTTTTAGCTGTTTTGGCTTCAGCTGGTGGATTTTGCACTATCAAAATTCAATATGGGGTTTGCGTAGTAATGGACCCAGGCTGCCATAGTAATGAGGCATTTTGAGACCTGGCAACCTTGGAGCGGAAGCGTGGGCTGGGCGGTGAGGGCTGGAAGAGCCGAACATAGACTTATCGATTCGGCTGGCAGCTGCTAACGCTACGCAGGAGGCAGTTTTGGAGGGAAGCGCCAAGGACCCCAATTGGCTGGCGGCTGTCTTCTCCAATGGCTGTTGACTCTCTGCAGCAGACAACTGGCGACTGCGTAGGGAGCGTGCGTGCGGAGCAAAGAAGATAGATTGACGATTGCATTGCATCGCATCAGGCATCAGATTTGAATTCAGTTCGGGTGTCAGTGTTGCCAGGTCTGGCGCAATCCACACCGGTCCCACCCTCGCATTCAGCCGTTAGGTGTGATGGGTCCCGTAACGAATGCGTCTAAAGATTACGGTAACGACGAAGCGCGCAGCGAGCAGAAGAACAAACGAAGAAAAGAAGAAACAAAAAAGCTGCGCGCTTCGTCATTACCGTACCCTTTAGGCGCATTCGTTGCGGGACCCATCACACCTAACGGCTGAATGCGAGGGTGGGACCGGTGTGGATTTGCGCCAACCCTGGCGCAATGGGGGAGTTTGCAAATAACTTCCGCGGGCAAGGGGTGTCGTATTTTTTGAAATGTTGTGTATATTTTGTAATTATTTTTGCCACGTAACGGATAAATTGTTGCTATGTTTTGCTTTATAAGTGCAGCAGGTTAGCAATCGACAAGAACTTCTTGTCGCTCAAGAAGTTCTTGTCGATTGCTAACCTGCTGTATTTATAAAGCAAAACATAGCAACAATTTATCCGTTACGTGGCAAAAATAATCACAAAATATACACAACATTTCAAAAAATACGACACCCCTTGCCCGCGGAAGTTATTTGCAAACTCCCCCATTCGACCCCTGTCTGGCGCAGAAATTTTGATCTAGCGCTTTTGGCGCAATTCAGGGGGGTGGCTGCAGGGGAAAAAATTTTTTATTACATGAATAGGTACAGAAGAAATGTTTTTTATTAGTGCACAGTCCATCTTCTTGGAAAAAGAGGGAGCCATTTCTGTGGCATTGGGCATGCCGGCGCCATATTTAGGTTTCAGAGATGTGTGAAAAATCCCGCTGTCATGCTCAATGCTGTACAAAAATCCACGCTGCATGTGGCAAGCTGGCAACATACCTGCTTTTGCATTGTATCAATTCTTTTGGATGAACCAGTGGAGCCAAAAACAACCTGCTGGGCTATCCAAACCCAAAATGTGCAGATGCAAAAAGAAGGCACATTGATGGTATTTGTCTGGAAATGCAGGCACCACATCTTGTGTGGGTGAGCGAGCATAGTAGGATGAAAAAGAAAGGCAAATTGGGTGCCTTGAATGCAAGTTCACATTTGAAGTGCTTTTGCAGAAAGGACCCAAATTTCAGTGTAATTTCACGAAACAATTCTATGACCCTGCTGCTACAGTACGTACAGTACGAATATGTACAGCGGTCATGATAAACTTGATGTACAATGGGTCAGACCAGATAAAGGAAGATGGTGAAACTTTTACCCCACAACGTTTCGGTTCATATAGACTGCTATGACCCTGCTGCTAGACTACCCCCCCTCCCCCCCGGTCGTCACTTTGGCTGCAATTGGTCTGGCGCAATGTCCTGAACGCTTGCAATTGCACCATTGACACCTGGCAACACTGTCGGGTGTATTGTGTATGATAAAGACGGTTGGTCGGAAAATTCTGAGAGATAATATTGTGTTCATGAAAATGTTTCGGAACTCTGATGAGTGAGAGACTTTTACTCCTCCTTGCCTGAAGTACGCATCATACCGTGACCTTGAGTGAGTTCGGCCTGCTCGATTGAGTCGGTGTAGAGAACTTCCGGTCTGGACAGTGGACTGCTTATGTCCGTCGTGCTGTGGTCTCACAGCTGCAGGACGAACTGAGACAGGTGGACCGCGCTCCGTTCAGTAGCCGTACCAGTAGTATTCATGTATGCTGCAGAGAGGCTACTATAGTGGTTCTTTCCTGTTAGCTGTTGGCAGAAGCCAGAATCCATTGAACCGTGACTTCACGGTTGCGGGTCAAAAGAGATAGGCTGAAGCCTGCTGAAACAGCGAGGCTGACCTACATCAGTCTCGTATGTTTACACACGCAATAAAATAGTGGTGACTTAGCTGCATCACATCAAGTCTATGTACGTACAATACCATGTCTTTTTAGATACCTACAGGTTACAATGACATTTTGCACTCTATCAGTACGAAGCAATAACAGACGCATTCGATAGAACATGTTGGCTACTATGTACAGAATTACGTACTGTATGTACGTACCAGTACTGCCACTATAAAAGCAATGTGAAAGAAACGTGTATGTCAGAAAGTTGCTTCAAACTTCGAACATGTACGTATGCCATGTACGTACATGTACAGAACTTCTGAATAGCGAAAAACAAAATTAGTACTACAAACAAACCAAACCTGTGACAATTCAGCACACAATGACTAGCACAAAATGAAAGGATCCATGGACAACGCGAACGCAACACGCGTGCACTGTACGCTGACACACATATGCATGCAGCCAGTAAACAAAATTCAGTGTACATACGTATGTACGTACGTGTACCTATGTAAAGACCGTACGTGCCTATACAACAAATACCGTATTTACCGGTGCATAGCCGGGGCTATGCAAAAATTGAGAGGTCCTATATCGTCGCCGCCATGCCAGAACATGATATCTCCATTTTTTTGAAAATTGATTTTATGACAGATTTGGGATGGTAGGTTGGTAAACTTGCATTCCAAATCGTCACATCTCCAAAATTACGCACAGAAACAGCAGAATCGCAAAATTTGTTAGTAGACTGCATGCTTCATCACTACGTTTTCATAATTTATGCCAGAACGTTACAACTCCAAGTGCTACTTTGAAACTGCATTATTTCTTGTCTCAGAAACTTTTTCAAGCGATTTATTGCTTGTTTGGGCATTGTCTCATGCCTGGGATGGTCAGTGCCTGCCAATGTTTGACTAAAGTCGAGATATGATTGAAAAAGTTGCTGTTTGTATTCTGCTAGGAGAGAATTTTTTTGTGCCAGAACGTGATAAGTGCCATCATCACCAAAGGTTGGTGTCTTTTTCTCTGGAATGAGCAGTGCTTAGAGTATCCTTTTGACATCAATACAATAGATAGCCAAAGGACCAATCTCATGTGATATGCATAATGGGGGTGGTTCTGCAACAACCTGATCTTACCTGGTGCAGTCAAACTTTCAAATGCGTTTTTCTCGAAAAGTGGTAAAGTGGAGATATCATGTTCTGGCATGGCGGCGACGATATGGGGCTATGCATGGGACATTTTTTATGTTTTTGAGAGGTGCGCAGAGGCATAATTGAGGTCAAAACACGGTTATTCTAGTACAATACACCCCAAGCAGGCTATAGGCACCTTAGCTTGGTGTGGGAGTAGCTATGGGTAGAATATGACCAGCTTTTATAGGTAGCTTCAGGCACTCTGCAGTACATATGGGACGCATGGGGGGGAGGGGGCTATGCATGGGACATATCTCATGTTTCGCCAATATGGGGCTATGCATGGGGGCTATGCACCGGTAAATACGGTACCACACAAACATACAGTACGTTCGTAGCTTGGTTGTTTTTTATTGTTC
>JASAMW010005024.1:0-19090 GCA_030247985.1 Epsilonema sp. ZAB3_2
ATTTATGTGTACGCAGAATGAGTGTTTGGGATGTATTGTAGGAGTACTGAAAAGTACGATGAGGCTGAGAGGAGGAGAGAGAAGGAGAGGAAGGCGGAAGAACGACGACAGCTTCTCGAACAGAAAAGGAAGGAGAAAAAAGAGCAACTGCTTGTCAAGAAGAACGCAGTACTAGGTACGATGCGTGCCTACTTTATAGGTCCTGCATTCATTCTCCTACCAAAGTACATAATGCTTTGCATGGTGTTCGTCCACACGTACTTCTGTTATCGTGCAAGCAGAGGCCGCTCATCCAACGCAATCTGACGTTCATCTCTCAGAGACGTCGGTTGAAAGCGAAAAGACGCAGGACGAGACGACAAAGCAGGATTTGGCGTTGTCATTGAGCGAGGAGGACGATGACGGTCTATTGCAAGAGGCGGGAGCTCACTGGAGAGAGTGGGAGCAGCCTACTGTGTCCACTGAGTCGCCGCCCTTGGCACAAGCGCCTGTTGTTACATCGCCGGCAAAGGAGTCAACTGTGATACTGGCGCCAACCCAGAGCAGCAGTAGCAGCAGTAGTACAAGCAGGAAGAGCACTAGTAGACCAAATGCTGCGGATGGACTCGGCTCAGAATTTGATGTGCTCAGTATTCGCGTAGAAGCGAAAGCAGAGGAGCGGGAGCCGGATTACTTCGCTGACATGGCGCCGCAGTTGAGCAAGAGCAGAAAGGAAGCTATGGCAAAGAAGCCGAAGAATATGTTCCAGATGATCATGAGCCAACGCGAAGAGGCGCCTGACGACGGATGGACAGACAACGGATGGGATCAAGATTGACTGACATTCCCATGTGTCTGATGAGACCTGTTGGGTTTTCGCCTGTTTTATCAGATGGACAGAGCACTCTATAGTATTTCTGTACATATAGTAATAAAGGCTGCGGCGGGTAGATAGACATTTTAGTATTCTCTTGCATAACTTGGTTGTGACATTGTGATAAACTCATAGGTGTTCTGTGCATTTTGTTTGGGGAAAGTGCAATTTGTTGAATGAAATACGGTCTCCTAATTATTTGTGAGATAACTGGCGATACGGATGTAGGCCTACCTACTACATATGTAGTGAATGTGCAGTTTCAGTACCGGGTGTCTGACTGAAAAATAACAGTTTGATGCCGCACTATTTTATGCGTTGTAGGTTTATGCGTTGTCACCAGGTATGAGTATTTTTTAATTTTAATTTTTTTAAAATAAAATTATTGGCTGTGGTAGTACAGTACTAGTATGCAGGCTATATAGGCTGCCTGGTAAAATACTGAGAATAATAAAATTTACTATTTTTATGTTGACGGTGCGTTTTCCAAAAGAAAAGGTTTTTTAGACGTCTAGTACTATTTTTGCCGACCAATATGCGATCGAATACGTCGGCGAGGTAAGTATTCAAATATTCACTATGGTGGTTTCGTTTCGTATCATTTTATTTTAAAACTTGAAACCGGCTTTTTTTTTGTTTTTATGGCATGGGTACAATGGGTGGTATTCATTCATTCACTATTTTATCTTTAAAAATAAAGTTTCTCCTCCAGATAACGCTCCAGATGTTTGGCTTCGACTGATGGTCCGATTCGTCTTCGCCTCAACATATTCATGACCGATATGCGGTCGAATACGTCATCAGTGGGATGTAGTCGCCTTTTCTGCCGACCGTCCACCCTCCACCCCGACTTGTGGTTGTCAGACAACGGAATCAAATTCCACCGGAACCCAACATCCACCAAAACCATCATGTCTTCCACCGGCTGACGCCAATTGTGACGATACATTTCCACGTTGTGGAACATATGATCATGACTGCAGCTCCTTCTGCTCATTGATTTCCTCAGCTCCTCTGGTGATCTACCAAGTGCTGCTGTCTGCAGAAAATAGCGACAATTGTAGGCCTCTACACTTCTGTTAGGTACCAGTTGGCGCCATAATCTAAGGTACTGTATAAGTATAGCACAACGGTACACTCTCGACTCGTTCGTTACCCTGCTCACAAGGATCAGCATCAGCATGATCAATGGCAGCGCAAACTTCATCCTGCTCATATTTCTGTAAACTCCGATTCAAACCAGTTGAGCATGAAGCCTCCACTAGAACTAAAATAAATTTGACGGTCACGTCGTAGCCTGCCTCTAATCATCATTGAGACAAATATGCTAACGAAAGAACTCGCAACGCTGTAGGTCTTAGGTAAAGCTCAAAATAGCTCTGATAAGAATCGAGAAGCACTTTATTTCGCACCTGCTTTATTGCGTTGGCGCTGGCGCACCTGCACCTTATTGCCACTAGCCATGATCTACTGTATTTGCGAAAAACAAAGGCAGAAAAGAATATGGGGCAAACGGCCATGGAGAACGGAGGAGCTTCGATTGCGGTGCTAAGGCTAACACACTTTATTTGAAATGGTGCTGTGACGTGCATATCGGTACCTAGCCTCTGACCTGTACATAACGTAACATATGTACAGTAGTACATACGTATGTATCATACACGAAGCACTTGACGTTCTGTACATTCGTTCCAGGGGCTAAGCATTCATACTATTGGTGTGTTGGCCCTATGCAGCTAAATGGTGGCGACAATTATTTTATTTCCCCGCACTTCGAAGCCTCTGTTTATCTTTGAACCACAGTAAGCAATGAACATGGCACACGCACGTCAGCAGCAATTCGCTACACAGAGATCCGATCAAATTCGTCTCTTTTGTGGACTGAAATTCGGTCGAACTCATCCCGTTTCTGAAATCGACTGTATGGCCGCATTTTCATCAGTAGAATGGCGTTGTGGAAAGGCCACGGCTTTCTGAAACGCACAGACGCATCCGCCCTACGCTGAACGCGACCCGATAAAGCATCCATAAAGGTGTCAACGCCGATCCAGCTTCGCTTGCTCGACAAAGCATCCGATGCCACTGATGCTACCTGTACAGTCTACACTCCTACACGTCAGGAAAATGGAAAAAGAGACAAAAATGGCGTTTATGAATGTACAATTAGGTACAGTGGATAAGATGCTATTGGTACAAGCGTATGTTTTTTACCACTAAGATGCACAGTATCCACGATAGGGCGAAGTTGCTCATCATCGCAAGGAGACAGTCGTCTTGCTTGAATTCGGAGCTGCCACCAGTTGGCCTGTATCGGTACCCAAAGATACTAAGCCTGCCTGATTAGTAAGAAGTCTGCAATGGTGATGATGATTTAACAAGAAGCCTGCAACATAACAACGGTGATATTGATCACTTCCTGGCATTATCATGGCATTGTATTCGACTATAATGATGGGCGATAATATTCTCGTCCCCGTCCACCTACGCCCAAAAACGAAGCCTGTGATAAACATATATGTAGCTAATAAGAAGCCGATAAGTTCTGCGTATGACACGTCTCGGCGAAAACAAATCACATCAATCACAAATGTATAGATGTGCGGGGCAATTCGAACAAAGGCTAGGGTACATACATCCCAGTATGCATCTCTTGTTGCGAAGGCTAGACAGACACTACTGGTGCGCAGGTAAAAATTTGGGTAACTTTACCCGAGTTACCCGGCCTATTTTGGACCAGGTAAATTAACCTAACTTTACCCAGAAGCAAAAATTGGCAGGTAAAATTACCCGGCTTTACCTAACCCGACTGGCCATCGAAGGCTAACTCAGGTAAAATCTGAGAAACTGCGGGTAAGTACTGCCAATACTTACCTGGGTAAAATCTTCCAACTAAACGTAGTACACTTACCGGGGTAAATTTACTCAGGTTAGCGAAAGCTGTGGGTTTCAACCATACATGTCAAAGCTGGTAGCGCGGCACAGGCGACTGTACAGTATGTAGTCATTTCCCACTAGTTGCTAGTACTGTACATGGATCTGTGGTCTGTGAGTCAAAGATACTCAACATTGGAGAACAAAAGCACATTTTATGATGTTTTTGGCCAAGATTTACACAACAGTACTTACCGGGTAACCTGCTGGAATTTCAGTTTACCTGGCCCTGCTGAGCTCTGACCGGGTAGGTTACCTGACTTTACCTGGAAGCCGACTGCAGTGGGTAAACCTGATTTTCTGAGAGGCCAAGTAAGCACCAGTACTAGACACTTGTCAACTGTCATGTTGTCAACAAAAAATGATCCTCGACCTACGTATCTCAATGCGATGGTTGCACAGTTTCCAAGATTCGCCTGTCGCATGCGGCTTGTCTCTTCTCTGCTATGTGAGGATAAAAGAGGAGTGACCCGAATTACCCTACACTACCTGACTACGTAGTATGTATGTATTCATTTCTAAAAGGTGAGCAAAGAAACAGACAGATCGCGCTGTCAAGAAAATGCTTGCGTGACGAAAGAGGCCATCCGAAAACTATGCAATAAGCCTACCTATCAAGGTTTAAGCCACAAAAAACTGTTGAATTACTTCAAGGGAAATAAAATTGGCGAGAAGGAGGAAAGGCTTGTAATTTTATGAGAAATTGCAGCTGAAGGCGGTTCTTCCGCGTCTATTCTTCTTATCACAAAAAAAACTTTTATCTGCGCTATACTTGTATTTAATGCACTGCACTGCATTTCTACGCATATGCATATGCACATGTACCCTGTATTAAAGCAGCGCCGATGTACATCCTACTGTATCCGCCGTACACTAAGTGGGTACAATCGTTTCGGTACAATTATTTATGCTGCACTATGTGCGCCACACCCACCAAGTTCCGCTTCTGAGAATGAACCCCAACAGACCAACCATTGATGAACGAAAAATTGAAAGCACTTCAAACGGTGAATTCTACAGTAGGAAGGAGTGGGATACGGTCACTTGGTAGCCGGTCACTTCGTTGCGGTCACTTCGTTGCGGCGGTGATCACTTCGTTACGAGAACTTTCGTTGCGGTCACTTCGTTGCGGTTTTTTTCGTTGCGGACATTTCGTTGCGGCCATCCTCTGGTCATTTCGTTGCGAGTACTTTCGTTGCCGTTCATTTCGTTGCAGGCTTAGGCTTAGGCTTAAGCTTAGGTAAATCTCGCAACGAAATGACCAGCAACGAAAGTTCTCGCAACCAAATGACCAGAGGACGGCCGCAACGAAATGTCCGCAACGAAAAAAACCGCAACGAAGTGACCGCAACGAAAGTTCTCGCAACGAAGTGACCACGGCAACGAAAGGTCCGCAACGAAATGTCCGCAACGAAAAAAACCGCAACGAAGTGACCGCGAACCGGAAGGAGTAGTGCTAAAATTAGACATTACAGATAGACGAGATAAAAAACGTCTCTAACGGCTCTATTCATAAGGGCATGCTTGGGATAGCTGCAAAAGCTGCATTCGCACGGGTTCAGTTTATGCTGTATGCAAGGGTATACCCTACCATACATTAGATACGAACCAATAAAATTGTTCAACCCCAGAAATTGATGGCTATGGGTGCAAAATTACCTTACAATAAGACTTTGATGAGTACGAACAGGAATGTACGAATACCACCACATTTGGTCAGCGCACTGTTGTTTTGCGCCCTCAAAAAGTTGACTGTATATACCCCTATGCGATGCACTGTACATAATACGTATCTTTGTACTATGCGGTACAGCTCTGCTAGCCTTTTGTTGTTTAGTGATAAGCCAAGCAATGCAAGCACAGTGACAAAACATGCGATGCATCACAATAATATCAAGCAGACTCAAATTGTTTTCCGCTGAGCAAGCGTACACAGTTGCAAATTTATCCATGCTACACACATACAACAATGCCCGGCTACGAAGCCATTAGCACTTCGCCGCCCGGTGAAAATACTGAAGAAAGCAAAATGCTTGGAGACGAAATGGCGTCGCCAGCAAAATCAATGCAACATCGACGTCGGCTTACCATCTTGTCAGGAACCCTTGGAATCGCAGTACTGATTCTGATTGCAGCAGTGGCAATTACTCTGTCCATGAAACCAAGGGCTGACGGAGCAGCAGGCAGCATTTACATTACAGGAGCAGATCCGTATTCGATGGAACTGAAACAGGATCTCAAGAATCAGCACCGAATTCGCGAGTTACTCTTTGGTGAAATAGCGAGCGAAGGCCCCAATCGAATACGGAGAAATTTGGAAGAACTAACGAAAAAGGTGCACGTGGCAGGGACGCCAGAACAGCTGGAAGTACTGAAACTCATCCACGACACGCATCGTGATAACGGCCTGGAAGTGGACTATGCCACCTACCACGTCCTTTTGGACTATCCCGATTATGGCAACCCCAACACCATCGAAATGAAGTCGTTGGAAGATCCGCAAAGGTCGTGGACATTGGTCAGCAACGGTATGTCTGAACCTTTGGGTCCAGCGGAGGCCCGGAGACAAGAGAGTGACCCCAGAAGCCGCCTCTACTGGAATGCGTATTCTGCCAACGGAACGGCAGTGGGGGAATTGGTGTATGCGAACTACGGAGAGATCGCAGACTATGAGACGCTGACGGCGGCAAACGTCAATCTGACCGGTCGCTTGGTTCTCGTCCGTTATGGACGTCTGTGGCGTGGATCTAAGGTTTTCGAGGCCGAGAAACGAGGTGCCATCGGCGTCATTATCTATACGGACCCGGCCGATTATGGCTCACCCTCGACAAACGATACGGAAAACGTGTACCCAAGATCTATTTACATGCCGCCATCTGGTGCCCAACGAGGAACCCTTAGTCAAGGGGACGGAGATCAGCTGACACCCTTCTACCCGTCCAAAAACTACACATTTCGCTCCAAAACATTGGAGGATTTGAGAGAGGAGCTTATTCTTCCCCGGATTCCAGTGATGCCGATTGGATATCGCGACGCTCGCAAGTTGTTGGCAAATATGAACGGACCGAAAGCTCCTTCCAATTTTGTCGGAGGTCTACCGCTTACATATCGGCTCACCGGTAACAATCAACACCGACTTAGAGTACGCTCAAGAATGCAGCCAAGAGCGGAAATAAGGAATGTGATCGCTAGTATACGCGGTCGGGAAGAGCCAGATAAGATGGTATTGTTCAGTAATCACGTGGATGCTTGGACGTTCGGTTCTCAGGATCCGAATTCCGGTACAGCTATACTGATGGAGGCGAGCAGGGTGTTGATGAAGGTTGTGAACGAGACCGGATGGAGACCAAGGAGAACCATGGTCTTCTGCAGGTGTCATATTTATTTACTAATTCACAGTACCTATACGTACCTACGTGTACATACGGTATCTATACGTACATATGTACCAGCGTTTTGGCAAAATGAATGTGCGCGATAAATTTCCAGCTGGGACGCAGAAGAATTCGGGCTTGTCGGCTCCAACGAATGGGTGGAAGAATATCTGAAGGTGTTGCAGTCTCGTGCAGTCGCCGTGATCAATGTAGACATTGCGGTAAAGGGCAACGTGTCTCTGAATGTCGCATCGGTGCCTCTATTGTATCGCGCAATTTATGAAGCCGCCAAATTGGTGCCGAACCCAAATCGTGACGAAGTGAGGCAAGGCAGAAGCTCTGTCTTCGACTCATGGCGCCACTATGTCAACGCAAGTGCACTTTTTCCGCGCGATGGACCTACCATCAATATTCCAGGCTCAGGAAGCGACCACCAACGATTCCTCACTTACGTAGGAGTTCCAGTTATCGATATGAGCTACACGTAAGTGAGTGCAAACAAACATAGAATGAAAAACGAGAGTTGTACGCTTGATACCAAAGTATTTGCAGCCTTTTTTATAGGTGTCATCCGGATTGTTACAAGCTCTATCATTCCATGTACGAGGTGGAGTGGACAGTGGCGACTTTGGTAGATCCTGACGAATGGAGGACTCACGTAGCCATGGGTCAGCTGTGGCTGGAGTTGGCTAGAAGTTTCGCCGATTCCCTTCTTCTTCCCTTTCAACCACTGGACTATGCTGACGTCCTAGCAATCAGTCTAGGCACCCTGGACCATGAGCTTCGAAGACGCGGCATGAAACAAGTGATTCCCGACTACGATTCCGTTATGCACCAGTTGTCAGATGCCGTACAACGATTGCAAGTGGCAGCTGCGCCGATACAGCAATTGGTAACGCAGGTGAACAGAGACCAACGGCCACTGACGCTGCGCAAGGTGACCCAGCTGAATGATAGGCTGCTTGCGATGGAAAGAGCGTTTATTGACGAGCGCGGGCTACCAGATCGACCCGCGATTCGCCATGTGGTCTACGCGCAAAGCCGTTTCAACCAGTACTTGGGCGTCACATTTGCGGGCATTCGCGACAGCGTCGGAGCCTACGAGGAAGCCAGAATTGCTGGAGACGCAAAGCAGATGAAGCTGCGGCTACATCAGCTTCAAGAAAGTATCACCGCCCTGCAATACGCCGTCGAGTCGGCCATACTGATCTTAAGAAAGTGACAGCAGAGGAAAGTGATCAAAGGTCTTTTCACTTTCAGTACATACTTAGCTGTGAAGCTTCAACTTATATGTGTACAAAATTTTAGCTTCGTAGGCCCAGTAAGGAGCTCAAACACCTGCTTTCTCCGGCGGTTAAAAAAGAGGAGTTTTCTAACTGGTAGTGCCGATTTAGGTGTCTTTTGTGCATGGTCCAAGACTAAATTACTCTCGTAATGAAAAAAGAGGTCCCAAAATGCTAGGTAATGTGTATCTTATGCATTATCCCCAGTGCCACCATAGCAAACGCATGGAACCGGAAATCTTGAAAAATGAAGACCGAAATTTGTTCTCCATACTGCAAAAACGTCGATGTTGAGCTTCGAGATTCAAACCGTCGCAATTTCCGAAGTACATGTACCTACTACCTATTCATAGTTGAAATTTTGTACATGCACGGAAAGGTGTTCGGTTCATTATGAGACACTCTGTGTCTGTACATTAGGCCTACATACCGTACCATCGTCTTCATTTCAACCATGAACACCTACCAGTTTCCAGTCAAACAGTGGATTAAACGCAGATTGGACGCAGATTTTCGGCAGGATTTAGCCTTAGGAAGGAGCACGTCTGGCTTTACTCTGACTGAAAGCTAGCAAGTTTTCCCGTACGTTTCCAGTCAAACAGTGGATTAAACGCCGATTTGGACGCAGATTTTCGGCAGGGTTTAGCCTGAGGAAGGAGCACGTCTGGGTTTGCTCCAAAACCTAGCAAGTTTTCCCGTACGCAAAATCTTTTATCATCAGTTGCGGATTTCAGGGGTCTGAAAAGTCCAACACATCGCATAACTACCTTCGACTTATATTTCAATATGCCTGGAGACAAAACGGCGTCGCCAACACAATCAATGCAACATCGACGTCGGCTTACCATCCTTTCCGGAACCCTCGGAATTGCAGTGGTAATTTTGATTGCAGCAGTCGTGGCAATAACTGTGTCCATGAAACCAAGGGCTGGCATTACTGGGGCAGATCCGTATTCAAAGGAACTAAAACAGGATCTCAAGAATCAGCACCGAATTCGCGAGTTACTGTTTGGTGAAATAGCGAGTGAAGGCCCCAATCGAATACGGAGAAATTTGGAAGAACTGACAAAAAAGGTGCACGTGGCAGGGACGCCAGAACAGCTGGAAGTACTGAAACTGATCCACGACACGCATCGTAATAACGGCCTAGAAGTGGACTATGCCACCTACCACGTTCTTTTGGACTATCCCGATTATGGCAACCCCAACACCATCGAAATGAAGTCGTTAGAAGATCCGCAAAGTTTGTGGACATTGGTCAGCAACGGTATGTCTGAACCTTTGGGTCCAGCGGAGGCCCGGAGACAAGAGAGTGACCCCAGAAGCCGCCTCTACTGGAATGCGTATTCTGCCAACGGAACGGCAGTGGGGGAATTGGTGTATGCGAACTACGGAGAGATCGCAGACTATGAGACGCTGACGGCAGCAAACGTCAATCTGACCGGCCGCTTGGTTCTCGTCCGTTACGGGCGTCTGTGGCGTGGATCCAAGGTTTTCGAGGCAGAGAAACGAGGAGCCATCGGTGTTATTATGTATACGGATCCGGCCGACTATGGCCCACCCTTGATAAACGATACGGCGGAAAACGTGTACCCAAGTTCTATTTACATGCCGTCATCTGGTGCCCAAAGAGGAACCCTTAGTCAAGGCGTCGGAGATCAGCTGACACCCTTCTACCCGTCCAAAAGCTACACATTTCGCTCCAAAACATTGGAGGATTTGAGAGAGGAGCTTATTCTTCCCCGGATTCCAGTGATGCCGAAAGGATATCGCGACGCTCGCAAGTTGTTGGCAAATATGAATGGACCGAAAGCTCCTTCCAATTTTGTCGGAGGTCTACCGCTTACATATCGGCTCACCGGTAGCAATCAACACAGACTTAGAGTACGCTCAAGAATGCAGCCAAGAGCGGAAATAAGGAATGTGATCGCTAGCATACGCGGTCGGGAAGAGCCAGACAAGATGGTATTGTTCAGTAATCACGTGGATGCTTGGACGTTCGGATCTCAGGATCCGAATTCCGGTACGGCTATACTAATGGAGGCGAGCAGGGTGTTGATGAAAGTGGTGAACGAGACCGGATGGAGACCAAGGAGAACCATGGTCTTTTGCAGGTGTCATATTTATTAATTCCCACAGTAACTATACGTACCTACGTGTACATACGGTATCTACACATACATACATACCAGCGCTTTGGCAAAATAAATGTGCGCGATAAATTCCAGCTGGGACGCAGAAGAATTCGGGCTTGTCGGCTCCAACGAATGGGTGGAAGAATATCTGAAGGTGTTGCAATCTCGCGCAGTCGCCGTGGTCAATGTAGACATTGCGGTAAAGGGCAACGTGTCTCTGAATGTCGCATCGGTGCCTCTATTGTATCGCGCAATTTATGAAGCCGCCAAATTGGTGCCGAACCCAAATCGTGACGAAGTGAGACAGGACAGAAGCTCCGTCTTCGACTCGTGGCGCCACTACGTCAACGCAAGTGCACTTTTTCCACGCGATGGACCTACCATCAATATTCCAGGCGCAGGAAGCGACCACCAACGATTCCTCACCTACGTAGGAGTTCCAGTTATCGATATGACATACACGTGAGTGAGTTCAACATTATAGAGTGAGAGTCAGTACATACATACTGTAAACCCTCGTATATAGCCCCCGGGGGCTATCAAAACGTTAGTCGCCGATTAGGGGGGCTATATACGAGGGGGGCTATACACGAGGGCATTTTACATTTTACATTTTGCACCCAACGTAGGTTTTTGACCTCCTGAACTCATTTCTGGCGGTTATTTTGCATGTTTCCAAGCTCCTGTAGTCAAAAAAGCAGCTTTTAGCTCAAAAAAACTGTGAAATTTTTGTTGTCAAAAATTTTCGTCGAAGAGGCATCACAAGTAAAATGGTTAGAACTGTTCCAAATGATGTGCAAATGATCTCCTATGCATGAAAACACCCCAAAAAAGCTGTTTTTAGCTCAAAAACACACGTTTTCCGCTGCTTTTCGCGTTTCGCTATAGGGGCTATATACGAGGGCAAATGATGTTAGTCGCCGATTAGGGGGGGCTACATATATACGAGGGGGGCTATATTCGAGGGGGGGGCTACAAACGAGGGTTTACAGTAGATACAATTGGTTGATACCAAAATACCAACTCAGTACCAAAGTTCATAACTGCCTCTATCGCAACGTCCTCCTAAACCCATATAGATTTGCACCATCCGTTTTTTATAGGTGTCAGCCGGATTGTTACAAGCTCTATCATTCTATGTATGAGGTGGAGTGGACAGTGGCGACTTTGGTAGATCCTGACGAGTGGAGGACTCACGTAGCGATGGGTCAGCTGTGGCTGGAGTTGGCTCGCAGTTTCGCCGATTCTCTCCTTCTTCCCTTTCAACCACTGGACTATGCTGACGCCCTAGCAATCAATATAGGCACCCTGGACCATGAACTTCGAAGACGCGGTACGTATGAAACAAGCGATTCCCGAATACGATTCCGTTATGCACCAGTTGTCAGATGCCGTACAACGATTGCAAGTGGTTGCTGCGCCGATACAGCAACTGGTAACGCAGGTGAACAGAGACCAACAGCCACTGACACTGCGCAAGGTGACCCAGCTGAACGATAGGCTGCTGGCGATGGAAAGGGCGTTTATTGATGAGCGCGGACTACCAGATCGGCCGGCGATTCGCCATGTGGTCTACGCGCAAAGCCGTTTCAACCAGTACTTGGGCGTCACATTTGCGGGTATTCGCGACAGCGTCGGAGCATACGAGGAAGCCAGAATTGCCGGAGACGCAAAACAGATGAAGCTGCGGCTACATCAGATTCAAGAAAGTATCACCGCCCTGCAATACGCCGTCGAGTCGGCCATACTGATCCTAAAAGAGTGACAGCAGGGACAAAAGTGCGATCAATGGTTTTCAGTTTCAATAGGTACTGTACATGCTACATACCATCGTCTTGCATATTTTCATCATGAACACCGACCAGTTTCCAGTAAAACAGTGGATTAACGACGCAGGTTTGGGCCCAGATTTTCGGCTTACGGTTTAGCCTGAGGAAGCAGCACATCTGGTTCTGCTTTGAGAGCTAGCACGTTTTCCCGTACGTAAAATCTTTTACCATCAGTGCGGATTTTCTCTGGGCTGAAAGGTCCAACACATACGTATACACCATCGTCTTACATTGTTCGTCATGAACACGGACGACCTGTTTTCAGTCAAACAGTGGATTAAACGCAGATTTGGACCCAGATATTCGGCAGGGTTTAGCCTGAGGAAGGAGCACGTCTGGCTTTGCTCCGAAAGATTGCAAATTTTCCCGTACGTAAAATCTTGTATCATCAGTTTCGGGTTTTCTCTGGGGTGAAAAAGTCCAATTATATACAGTACCCCATCACATACTGTACCACCCTACCATCGTCTTACAGTTTCAAAATGCTTGGAGACAAAATGGCGTCGCCAACAAACTCAATACGAATTAAATTAATGCAACATCGACGTCGGCTTACCATCCTGTCCGCAACCCTCGGAATTGCAGTGCTAATTCTGATTGCAGCCGTCGTGGTAATAACTGTGTACATGAAACCCAGGGCTGACGAAGGAGCTGGAGGCATAAAAATTACAGGAGCAGATCCGTATTCGATGGAACTGAAACAGGATCTCAAGAATCAGCACCGAATTCGCGAGTTACTGTTTGGTGAAATAGCGAACCAAGGCCCCAATCGAATACGGAGAAATTTGAAAGAACTGACGAAAAAAGTGCACGTGGCAGGGACGCCAGAACAGCTGGAAGTACTGAAACTGATCCACGACACGCATCGTGATAACGGTCTGGAAGTGGAATATGCCACCTACCACGTCCTTTTGGACTATCCCGATTATGACAACCCCAACACCATCGAAATGAAGTCGTTAGCAGATCCACTAAGGTCGTGGACATTGGTCAGCAACGGCATGTCGGAACCTTTGGGTCCAGCGGAGGCCCGGAGACAAGAGAGTGACCCCAGAAGCCGCCTCTACTGGAATGCATATTCTGCCCACGGAACGGCAGTGGGGGAGTTGGTATATGCAAATTACGGAGAGATCACAGACTATGAGACGCTGACGGCGGCAAACGTCAATCTGACTGGTCGATTGGTTCTGGTCCGCTATGGGCGTCTGTGGCGTGGATCCAAAGTTTCCGAGGCAGAGAAACGAGGAGCCATCGGCGTTATTATCTATACGGACCCGGCCGACTATGGTCCACCCTCGATAAACGATACGGAGAACGTGTACCCAAGCTCTATTTACATGCCCCCATCTGGCGCCCAAAGAGGAACCCTTAGTCAAGGCGACGGAGATAAGCTGACACCCTTCTACCCGTTCAAAAACTACACATTTCGTTCCAAAACACTGGAGGATTTGAGAGAGGAGCTTATTGTTCCCCGGATTCCAGTGATGCCGATAGGATATCGCGACGCTCGCAAGTTGTTGGAACATATATGAACGGACCGAGAGCCCCTTCCAATTTTGTCGGGGGTCTACCGCTCATATATCGGCTCACCGGAACCAATAAGCACCGATTAAGGGTGCACTCAAAAATGCAGCCAAGAGCGGAAATAAGGAATGTGATCGCTAGTGTACGGGGTCGGGAAGAGCCAGACAAGATGGTATTGTTCAGTAATCACGTGGATGCTTGGACGTTCGGATCTCAGGATCCGAAATCCGGTACGGCTATACTGATGGATGGCTACGTACGTACATACACGCCCTATCGGGCTATCCCTATGTACAGAACTGCGTTCAGATGGATTATATTGTTTCAGCACATATACATAGTATCGAAAACCAACACACCCTATCTATACGTAACTTTACGTTTACTCAGATTTTCGCTTTTTTCGCCTAAAGCTTCTTTCTCTGGAATTTGCTTCTGACCTGCACCATTTGTACTCGAAGAATAGAATATCTGGGATCATGCTGCAATCTCGAATCATAAGACATTCGGAAATTGGCCTGAAAAGGTCGATGGAAACTCTGCGGAATGCTAACTTTGTCCTTAAATCCAGGTTTTTCCGCCATAGTGAAAAAAACGTAAATTTCTGTGTCCGAAAGTTTGAGCCTTCATAACTTCCTTGGTAGGGGGACTACAGAGTGTCCCATATTATAAACTTCGGGGGTTTCCGCGCTTATAACTCTTGAGTTAAAGCTCAGATTTTAATGCGGTTTTTTCTATTATGTAGCCAAGGCTTCATCTTAGGTACGTGCAAAATTTCATCTGCGTAGCTTCATTGGTTTTGGTTTTATTGGCCTTCAAAGTTTTGGTCCCGTTTTTGCAGTTTTTTCCTCAGTACTGTAGAATTGCGGTTTTAAGATAACTCAAATTTGTGTTTACGCTTCCAGACTTTGAACTGACGTCCACACGTCAAGTTCTCTCGCCATGTGGATTGCTATGAGCCACTAAGAGCAAAATTGGCAGGGGTTGGTAGTAACTATGCCAGAAAATGTGCCGAAATTTATTTTTGGGAGAAAAGTCCATAGAAATTGGGGGCAAGACAATGTAGCTGTTTTGAACCAGTTCTACTTGAAGTAGAATCATGAAATTTTGCATGCGTCTAAGTTGAAGCCTTGGCTACATAATGCAAAAAAGCGCATTGAAATCTGAGCTTTAGCTCGAGAGTTATTACCGCGGCAAAGCCCCGGAGTTTATTATGGGACACCGTATACGGGGCTGAAATTTTGCCTGCCTAAACGTTGAAGCCTTGGCTAGATACTGCAAAAGACCGCAGTGAAAAATGACGCTTCGTTGTGGAGTTATAAGCACAAACATCCGGAGAGTAAATTCTGATACACCCTGTACATACATCAAATGAAAGCTTAGAACTTGCTCTATCACCCCAGCATAGCAGCCTTACCTGCTGGATTTCGCCACGGCGAACCCCTTTAAAGATCCCATAAAGAAACTGTCAAAAACACAAGAAAGAGAAACCACCGTCTTAAAACAAACACCGAACTTGTGAAGACCGTATAGGCAGTGGTGAAAAGGCGGTGGTCGAATTCGCCTGTCGTACGAGTCAAATAGTCGATGGCGATGCCGAAATCGAGTAAAATCGGACAAAGAAACATCAATATTTACGGCGTTGCTAGAATCGAAAGTTGTTGTTGCTGTTTCTGCTGCTAATGCAGCTCGAGATAATAACGATGTCTGGTATGTACTGTATGTACTGTACATATAGGGCGAGGAACTACCCAATGGCTGCTTTTCATCACATTTCATCTTTTATCTGGCTAATAAAAGCTTTATTTTGTTTTATGAACAAAACAACGAAAAAATAAATGATTTATTTCGTGACGCAAGAGAAGAAATAACAGAAGTTATTAGCATTTTCGAGCTGACATAACGTACTAAACAGCCTGTACAATGAAATGAATACGTACGCGTAATTTTTCGCACGTACCAACAGATTTTGACCGAGGAAATTCACCAGAGCACAGATTCCTTTTTGCCATTTTATTCCGGCCGCCCATCATCATTTCCGGTGCGTCCTTCGATTTCAGTCGACGTTCGGTTGCGATCGTCGTCGCTGCCTCAATCTAGCTTCTTCGGTTGGCACGGGTCAGTCGGTTCTTTGTATCCCATCTGGGTCTTCGGAACTCATCATGGTGTCCACCCATCGCATGCCCCCCAATGTCAGATTTCTTCGACGTCTTCAAGCCCAACTGAACGAAATGGTGAACGAAATCGAAGCGGAAGTCGCAACAGCGCAAGAACAACCTACGCAAGAGGAAGAGGAAGAGGAAGAGGAAGATGAAGAAGGAGGAGGAGAGAAGGAGGAGGAACGGCCTTGCGGGTCAAAAGAACGAAAGAAAGGCGGAAAGAAAGGAGTGAAATGGACCGAAGGCGACATCCGAAAAATAATCTCGGTCGGCCTAGCCTCAATGGAAACTGACCCAAACATAGGCATCACTGGTCCGGAAGTCTGGAAGAAGGCACGGAATTTCCATCTGAACAGACGCCTGCTCAAATTCACACCAGATGAAATCCGCCTCAAGTATGTATGTAGATGTACAGTATAAATTCCCCCGCTTGTGCAAACAAATATCGACATTAAGACAAGCGACTGTGTACATACGATCTAATTTCAGAATGTGCAACCTCCTCAATCACCCAATACCGGAAGATCTCCCCAAGTATGCGAGAGCCCAACTCAGTACCATGCAGCGACTCCACCGGAAGAAGAAAAAGAAAATGCAGCAAAAGAAAGCCAAAGGCCACACCCGATACTAGCTATGTACTAACAGGCAGTCTCTGCTCTCTTCCTGCTCTCTGCTAACCTACTTTACTTGTTCGTCACTGCTCTGAAGAAGAAATAAAATATGTATGTGTAAACAGTCCACTTGTCCAATGTACTGTATTTGTATTTACCAGTGCACAGTATGGCAAACAGAGACGTCCAATATGGTGCCAATTCATAGGGGTATGCATAAGGGCTTTAAGGTATGCATAAGGACTATTATGCAGATTGGACTTTATCATGTGTAGCCAAATAATGGGACATGCATGGCCCCGAGATGCATGATCGCTGGCTGATCGCTGGCTGATCGCTGCTTGATCGCTGGCTGATCGCGATCAGCCAGCGATAAACCAGCGATCATGAATACTCCTTGGGATGGATGCACCGGCAAATACAGAATCTTTCTTCTTCGTATCCCCAGAAATGTCTGTTGGCATGCTGCACGCTTGTTGATCGCGATCAGGATGTGAGCAGGTTGCGTGCAGCATGGGCAATGTAGAAAGGCGCCGCAGGTACCGATCGATTCCCCTCAAGGCGCGTTTAATGGTGTGCCGCATGTTGAAAAATACCCAGCGGTTCCCTGGAACACCCAAATCGCATGTTTTTATGGTGTTCTTTGGCGTGTCGTACACGTACTGCGCCAAATACAGGCTGTTTAGCGAAACCTGTAACCTCTAAAATGCTTATAACTTCTGAACCAATGCATAAAATTTAACCAAAATGTTTTTAATAGAAACTTGAACACATACCATACAAACATGCAAAATTTCATTGGTGGGTCTTAACTACGAAGAGAATTATGAGGCCTCAAACATTGGGTGTCAAAATCGGCAGTGGCGAGAAAGCGCTCGATTTTGAAGTCCATACAGAAGGAAGTATGCTTTTCCGCTCCATTCAAGCATCCATTTGGACTTCTTCAGCATACAATGCGAAAACATAAATGGAACAGTGCCGCCATCCCTATGAACCTGCTTTAAAAAAGTCTTTTCCAGGGTTTTGAAGACGGCTGCACAAGTGCAGGAGAACGAAAACGGGCACATCGAAAAATAGGACCTGAAAAGGCGTCGCTTGTTTCCTCGTTAATAGTTCCCTTCCCAGCCGTCTGTTCAGCTGGACAATCTCCGTCTAATGAAATTTTGCATGCTTGTATGGTATGTGTTCAAGTTTCTATTAAAAATTTTGGTTAAATTTTAAGCATTGGTTCAGAAGTTATAAGCATTTTAGAGGTTACAGGTTTCGCTAAACAGCCTGTATTTGGCGCAGTCCGTCTACGACACGCCAGAGGACACCATAAAAACATGCGATTTGGGTGTTCCAGGGACCCGCTCGGTATTTTTCAACATGCGGCACGCCCATTCAACGCGCCTTGAGGGAATCGATCGGTACCTGCTGCGCCTTTCTACATTGCCCATGCTGCACGCAACCTCCTCACGTCCTGATCGCGATCAACAAGCGTGCAGCATGCCAACAGACATTTCTGGGGATACGAAGAAGAGAAAGATTCTGTATTTACCAGTGCACAGTGTAACAGAGAATCCATTCAAAGGGGTATTCATAAGGGCTTTAGTAGTATGGCTATATGCATTGACTTTTCTTTGCCCCCCCCGGCGCGCGCTGATGCGCTCCTTTATGGCTGGCTCATCGCGATCAGCCAGCGATCAAGCAGTTTGAGACCAGCCTGAGGTCAGCCAGGCGACCATACATCTCGACGCCATGCATGTCCCACTATTTGGCTACACAGTGATCAAGTCCAAATCTCCCTAATAGTGCTTCTGCCGGCCTTAAAGCCCTTATCCATACCCCCCCCCCCTGGCACCCCATTGGACGTCTCTGTTTGCCCATACTGGTGCACTGGTGACAGACAGATACTTGACATTGGACAAGTGGGTTTGGTACACATACATACTTTAATTCTTCTTCCAGACCAGGGTGAGCAAACAAGTAAAGTAGGTTGACAGAGAGGCAGGAAGAGAGCAGATTATAACTGTTAGTTTTTGGCTAGGTATAGGGTATAAGGCCTTTGGCTTTACTTCTCCTAGCTTTTTCTTTCTCTTCTTCCGGTGGAGTCGCTGCATGGTACTGAGTTGGGCTCTCGCATACTTGGGGAGATCTTCCGGTATTGGGTGATTGAGGAGGTTGCACATTCTGAAATAAGATCGTATGTACACAGTCGCTTGTCTTAATGTCGATATTTGTTTGCACAAGCGGGGGAATTTATACTGTACATCTACATACATACTTGAGGCGGATTTCATCTGGTGTGAATTTGAGCAGGCGTCTGTTCAGATGGAAATTCCGTGCCTTCTTCCAGACTTCCGGACCAGTGATGCCTATGTTTGGGTCAGTTTCCATTGAGGCTAGGCC
>JASAMW010005026.1:0-76308 GCA_030247985.1 Epsilonema sp. ZAB3_2
TTTGGCAGGGGTGTGAATGTGAATCAAATCAATTCAAAATTACAGTACGCTAATGGACACAAATAAAACCGCTAGAATTGTTTTGTCTGGTAGGAACAGTCTGTAGGCTTTTGCCCTAATTTGTCTGGAAGGTCGTAAATGAATCAGGCTTACCAGTGTGTCACCAAATGTGTTTTCACCTCGAGCCCGCCCCTAATTTGTAAGCATTGTGTTACTCCACGGGCGAATAAAGTAGCACAATACAAAATATTTATTCCCCTGCCATTGCTATGCTATAGCGCATACGTAGTTCGTACGTAACGTAGGTACAGTGTATGTCACGTACAAACGGTGTTACGGTATATACGTTACCGTTACTTACCATTCGCTAATTTCGTGCGCTTTGTCCGAGTGTTCTTTGATGCTGCATTTGCTGCACAGGGCGTGAAAACACTGGCCGCACCACCACATATCTTCCGCCTCCTTCCGTTCCAAACACACGTCACACCGAATCTTACCGAAATACCGCGTTTTCAGGTAGCTCAACCTGCAAAGAAACCGGCCAGCTGTCACCCAATTAAAAAAATAGGAGCCGTGTCTGTCCGTGACGCTAAACACTCGCTCAGTTTTGCAGCAAGCGTCCATCCAGGGCTCATTCGAAAGCTTATGACCCCAATGGTGGCATGAAGTACTCAAAAAGAAGGGAAACCGTGTGGCTGAGGTCACCCAGGTGTGTGTAAGTCCAACGGTTAGGGCGCTCGCCTGGAACGCGAGAGGTTCAGACTCCAGGGTTCGAATCCCTGCTGGCACATCCAGCAATATTTGCATTTCCGGATCTTAACCCTCGGGAGCAGTCGGTTTCCTGCCGGCATTCGGGACAACTGATCCCGGATTCGGACCCGGATTTGCTGAGTCGGTTGGCGCAGTTAATGCAGAGACAGTGCGAACAGTCCAGCACCTTGAGGCACGGCACGACCTCGAAGCAGATGTTGCACTCGCCGCACCCGGGAAATGCGGACGGCATGTTTGGCTGCAAATAAAACTCAGGTCATGAATATTCGACAAACAAAACATGATTGAAGCGGATATATGGAGGGAGAGCAAGAGCATACATTAGGGCTGGATTTTTATGCGATGGATGGACATGTTCGGCTGCAAACAATCTCATAAATTTGAAGATAATATTAAAAGAAGATGGACCAGACGTATTTTTTTAGAGCTCGACTAGATAAATATTGAGAAGATGGAGCACAAGTATTTTTAGGGCTCGATTTTTAGGACGGGATGGACAAACATCCGTTTGCGGGTTTAAAGCTGAAATAAATTTATACGAGCAAATAGGCCTATACGTAGTCTGCTGCAAAAGTACCTACGTTTTCGTCGCTTGTAAATGCGTCCACAACCTTGTGCAACAAGCGATTCATGACGAGAGAGTTGTGTTTGCAAAGGATTTATGTCGTCGTATGCAGATGCACGTACAGTACGTACGTACACATACATACCAAACACTGCATTAGCACTTTCAACACAGGAATTTTTTTACCGCACACGTTGTGCGCGCATAAAATTTCGAGCAGTGCTATTCAGCTCAGGTTATGGGAAAGCGAAAAATCAAATGCGGCAGGATTTTTGAAACCAGTTTTGATTTATCGTCCCAGCCCTGACATTCTGGTGACAATGTTGACCATTTGCCGTCTGTCAGCTCATCATTTTTAAAGCAGACGGACTTTTCACACTTTGCAACACCTAAAATGTACGGCACCAAAGTTTAGAAATTCAGTCATACCTTATTGTGAGATAAAAATGACGCCATTTTTCCGAGCGGATATGCAGGAAAACAATAGAGAGAAAGAAGCACACGGCACTTTGCCCCAAGTCGCTAAAGCTCCCAAAGAATTGGTTGAGGTTCAGCTAACTCCAGCAGCTAACACGCAACTCGGAACTCGTACTTTTGCTTTCAATAGCACATACTTATGTACGTATGTAGGTACTACTTCTTCCTAGCAGCGCAAACAAACCACAGAAATATCGATCAAACCGTATTTGTTGAAGCAGCAGCACACCATATCACAACATAGCTGGAGCAGTAGCACGCCAGCTAATGGGTGCCTTACAAGCTAGAGCAACGTCGTACGGTATAGAACAGAAGCTTACTCGCACGTGCAAGATAGAAGAAACAAATGCGTACGTACAGTACATAAACATACCAACCTTTTATTGTACATAACATACCTACTCATAGTGGTAGGTAGGTAGGTACCAACATCACTCGTTAGCAATAAAAGGCGGGCAACAAACAATAAAGACCATATCACATTTTCCTGTAAGAGCGGATGAAAAACAGATAAATTGCCTTCCTAGCCCCCCAGACGATAAACAATAAAATTCCCATTTACCAACGGAATGGATAGTATTTGATAACCTAGCATCAAACAGTATTTTCAAATGGCGCAGTGTCATTCATCACGCAAACTTGCACACTTCATAACAAAATAATACATACCTACCAGCAGCAAGGGTAAAATGGGGCAATTCCGTGCATTGACTGCACTATCTCTTCTACCCTACCCCATATCTCCCATCAATCCTAACAAAACATTATTCTAATCCATCCAAAGTATATCCATATTTTATTTCTTCGTCGACTACTAGTAGGGTATTGTGGGGTAAACCCGGCCATGAAAATAACCGGCCACCTAATGCTTCAGGGCTGCATACTGTAATGAACTCGTGTGTAACCCCCTCGTATATAACCCCCCAAATCGGCGACTAACGTCAATTGCACTCGTGTATAACCCCAGGGGGGTTATTGACGAAGCATGGAAAAATCAGCAGAAATCCTCGTATCATAACCCCCCAAATGGGCCACTAATTTCTTGACAACCCCATGGGGTGTTACACACGAATCCTTACAGTATCCCAGCAACCATACGACCGATTGAGACAAGTATTCTACCAATCGATTCCTTGAACTCTCCTCTTTCAAATGAACTGTTTGAAAAAACAAAAAACGAAACGACCAAACAATTTTCAGAATTCGATACTGTGCCTTTCAGCAATTTGTGAAACTTGGTGTCTTTCTTTGCATTATGGTTCAATATTTTATTTGCCTCCTTTTGTTTTAGAATACCACCTGATGAGGCTCCAAGTTCGGTGAGCTATTTGGTTCATACTTTGCTGAAGCGGCAAGTTCGGGAAAGATTAGGTGCCCGGGTTTACTCCGTGTCCGGGTTTACCCCATAGTACCCTACATGAAGCTTCCCCCATCTTCCTCCCTTCCCTTGTCCTCATCACTTGAACTGCAATGGACTGATGCGCAGACCGATGGTGTCTCTGCCGATCTCCGCCACCTGGCACACGCCGCATAGCTTCCCGCTCTCGGTGGGCACGTAGGCGGCCGTGCAGAAGGGACAGCGGGCGACGGGCTTGCCGCGGTAGATGGGCTTGTAGGTGGCGGAGCAGATGCTGAACGGATTGTGCTCGTCGTACTCCAGTCGCTGCTCGTCAGTCGGCGTCTTTTCGCAGGCTACCAGGATCTGCAAACGTGCATACGCCATACACTGTACGTATGTACACAACGCCGCAGTGTATAGAATAAGAAGCCAGTTTACAAAAATAACTGGTAGGGTAGTGTGGGGGTAAAACCGCCCATGGGTGGAAATCCGCCCACCTATGGCGCTTTTACCCCATTCAAAACAAGGCTCTCGAAAGTGTATCTCGGGACACTTCTGCCTCTTTCTAAGCCATAACTTGACAACCTAGGCCTAGGCCTGAGCGCCATAGGTGGGCGGATTTCCCCCATGGGCGGTTTTACCCCACGCTACCCTACTTGCTACCCTACTTCTATAGCGCACCCTCTGCATCGGTGATTGTCCGCGGAAGTGTTCGTTTTGCTGGACCACGGTACATTGGTAGACCTCTGCGTAATGCTCGACCTCACAAGTACACAGTACGGCGCGTGCGTAGACAGTTGCTAAATGGGTGGACCTCTCCTTTCGCAACTCTACGTACGCGTGCGCCGTACTTTCTTTCTACAGTGCGTGGACCGCTGCGCGCAGGTCCAGTATTACGTAGAGGTCTACAAATGTACTGTGGTCCAGTAAAACGAACGGCTCCTGGTACAAGCCTCACCTTCAACTACCATCAACAATACTCTGATGCATTTATCGATTGTCCAGAAGCCTCACCCTCTGCTGCCATAAACCATACTTTGATGAATTATCGATCGCCCAGAAGTCCCATCTTCTAACTACCATCAACCATACTCTGATACGTTTATCGATTACCCCAAAAAGTCATCTTCTCCTACCATCAACCATACATTCCGATCACCCCCCGTGCACCTTGCGTATCTGCGCAGCCACATCCGGTTTCGGTCCCAGCTCCAGCAATCGCTTCGCCATACCGGCGCAGGTCTTGTAGTTCTTCAGCTTGAACATCAGATTCACCGCCGTTCTCAGCGTCAGAATCTGATGAATCGGTTGCAGCTGACTGTGCGTGAAATAGGCGGCCATTTCTGCAACTCGCTGCTGCTGCTGTGGGCTGGAGGCCTCTTTCGCCATCTCTTTGCGTCGAATTTCCATCAGCATACCGGCCAGATACTCGCGACAAATCTCCAGCAGTTGCTGTGCTTCCGCCAACTCTTGCTTACTCTCCACTACCAGCAGAGGAATGGCTGAAAGGCGTAAAGAAAATAAAAATCGGTATTCCATGCTACGGCCGTTTTGGTCCCAATTGGGGGCCCGGGCCCCCGATTGGGAGCCCCTATAAAATGCATGCAAAACAGTAATAGAGATGTCTTTCTTTTCGTTTGCTTTTTTTTCACAGACGGGGCCCCTTTCTCTATTTTACATCAACCTATGGGGGCGCCCGGTTAGGACCAAAACGGCCGTAGTTTGGAACATGACGCCAATACTAGCTGGCATAGGTTCTTTCCTTTCCTCATGTAGTCTTGGTCATACATAATTTTACCTCTTTCTATCTACGTACTTACGCACACATGCCATGCTATTCAAGAGCAAGCTTTACCCAGTAACAGCTGTCGAAACTTCTCCACCGCATCTGCGAAGCGCCCACTCGTCGTTAACTGGTAGGCGAGCTGCAACCTCTTGGCCAGATCTTCCAGCTTAACTCCCACCGCCGGCAAACCGCTTCGCCCTGTCGCATCCTTCAATACAGAACAACGGTTTATTTTGGGTAAGGTACTGATGGGGTAAACCCGGCCATGGGGTAGTCCCGATGATGAACCAAACAGCAAATTTGAAAGAGGATCTGAGTTCAAGGAATCGGGTGACATGATATACTTGTCACAATCGGTCCATTTGTTGCTGAGATATGCAGCCCTGAAACTTAGGTGACCCGGCTTTTCCCACATCCGGATATTCCCACGGCCGGGTTTACCCCATTGTACGTACCCTACCACCTACAATACCTTCCAAACAAACTTAGGTGGCCGAATTTTCCCGTGGCCGGGTTTACCCCATTGTACCCTACCTACATACCTTCCAAACAAACTTGGGTGGCCGAATTTCCCACGGCCGTGTTTACCCCATTGCACCCTCTACCTACACCCCGTACAGTACATACCTTCCAGTTGCGGAGGGGGTAGGCGACGCTGGGTTGGCTGCCGGGGAGGCCGGCGAAGGCCACGCGACTGCGCGCGTAGGACAGGAGGAAGAGCTGGCGGAAGGGCGCCGCCTGCACCACGCCCAGCTGGTCCTGCAGCAGACGCGCCGCAGACTCCCAGGCGCCCGCCGCCACGTGATCCGCCAACAAACGACTCGCACTTGTCCAGTGCTGCAACAAAACTGTTATTCGCCTAACTCGATAACAGAGTGCGTTTTTCTCAACCTGCCCGTGCCTAGTGCAGTATTTTATCACACTCACGCACAGCACGCATGTAGTAAATATTTTACAAAATTTACACGATACTTGCAAGAAAAAGAAAAAAAACTTGCAAGTTTTGTGTAAACTTTGCAGAAAAATTACCACAGGTGTGCTGTGCATGAGTGTGATAAATACGGCACCTTCACCACGGGAAGGTTGAGAAAAAGCACTCTGTTTATCGAGTCAGGCAAATGCATACATACCGCGTCCGTGTGGCAATAGCATCTGAGGCCAGCAGTGGACGTAAAAGTAAACTATTTCTACTAGGAAAGGTGAAAACGCATCAGGTCAATAGTACATGGATACCTGAGGCGGCGGCACTCCGCGCGTGGGCGCCACGAAAAAGACGCCCGCTTCTCCGGCGGCGGCAGCTTCTGCGGCTGCGGCGGCTTCCAACTCCGGCGGCAGCTGAAGATCCGCCTCGTCCACGTCCCAACCTGCGCAGAAAACAGTGACCATCATCATTTCAGGCCCCGCGTTATCTCCTCCTCAATCGGGCAAGTCACAGTGGTCAACCGGTTGCGCAACCGACGTACGGGGATTGCGCAATTGACGCCAACCGAATATATGGGAGTTGCGGAACTGACGCCAACCGAATATATGGGAGTTGCGTAAATAACTCCAACCGAATATATGGGAGTTGCGCAACTGACGCCAACCGACATATGGGAGTTGCGCAACTGACGCCAACCGAATATATGGTAGAGATGGGCCGAGACTGGATTGTTGCTGAAAACGAGACCGAGACCGAGACTTAGAATTTTTTCCGAGACCGAGATCGAGACCGAGATTAGGGAATTTTGTCGAGACCGAGACCGAGACCGAGACTAAGTATTGGTCTCAAACTTATGGAATTTCGTTTGTATTTTTTCTGATGGTCGTTTTCTATGATAATTTTGATGGCGAAAACAGTGGCGAATAGGTGCTTCACTTCTATTTTCTAACTTAACATGGCTAAAATCGCCCCGCAGGGGAAATTTTTTTCATGATAGGCAGCTAAAATTTCAGCAGAAATGCATGAAAATTGCTTGTGAAAGCACGATTTCAATCTAGTCTCGGTCTCGCCTAAAATAGGCCCTAAAAGTTGCGAGACCGAGACCGAGAATTTGAAAACTCAAAAGTCGAGACCGAGATCGCCAAAAATGACCGAGATTTCCGAGACCGAGACCGAGAGTCTCGGCCCATCTCTAATATATGGGAGTTGCGCAACTGACGCCAACCGACATATGGGAGTTGCGTAACCATTGGAACGGATGGCGTCGGTTGCGCAACTCTCATAAAGTCGGTTGGCGTCGTCGGTTGCGCAAGCGGTTGACCACTACTGTGACTTGCCCGTTGAGGAGGAGATAAAAAATACATAGCGACGTACGCCATAAAAAGTTCATTGCCTATCGCTGCTATATTGCGTTGCAATTGCTCGTTTTTCGGACGTACGTCGCTGATCTGAACAACGCCGCAAACAAAATGTAACACTACTATAATACATTAGGTTACCTTCGCCTTCCTCCGCGTCTGCTCCTTCTTCCAGCAACGCCACCGCTTCTTCGCCTCCTCCTTCCAACTCAAGCTCATCCGCGCCCCAGCCCCCTCCTAAACACAAGAAAGAGATACGAATATGAATCAAGTCAAGAGCGAATTGTTCATTCATAAATCGGCGCAACCCAACCCCCTTCACCCACCATCCTAGCAAAAGCACACAGTAACAAACAGCCATCCTTACCTTCCATAATGTCTAGTACTACTACACAAAGAAAATAATTTAACAACGTACAGCAATCTATCATCATCATAACTCTCTACTCTAGTCGTACTATGGAGTAACCTCGGCCACGGGAAAATCCACATAGCAAAGTTTCAGGGCTGCATATCTCAGCAGTCAATGGACCGATTGAGACGAATATCATACCAATCGATCCCTTGAACCCTCCTCGTTCAAATGAGCTATTGGTTCCTCATTTGCTGAAAGTTCAAAGGAGCTTACAGGTGGCCGGGTTTACCCCACAGTACCCTATAGCTCCCTTTTATGACTCCGACAGCCCAAACAACCCCGTACCCTACCCTCACCTTCTTACAGGCCTTCCTCCGTCGCCTCGGCCACAACGCCCGCGATTCCCTTCCCTGTTCCCCCCTACTCCCACCTCTGAAGCTTCAGGTGCCCGGATTTTCCCATGGCCGGGTTTACTCCTACAGTTTATCCCCTACAACCCAACCCAAACAACCCCGTTCCCATACCCTAACCTTCTTCCAGGCCTTCTTCCTCCGTCGCCTCTGCCACAGCCCACAATGCCCGCGATTCCCTTCCCTTCGCTCCCCCTCCCCCACCTGACTCTCCAGGGGTCCATGACCGGGTTTACCCCACGGTACCCTACGACAACCCAAACAACCCCGTGCCCATACCCTCACCTTCTTCCAGGCCTTCCTCCGTCGCCTCCGCCACAACTCCCGCGATTCCCTTCGCCGCCCCTCCTCCTCCTCCCACCTGACTCTCCAGGGGTCCCCGGGTGACGGTGAGCTGGGGCCAGTTGTCCTCGCAGCGCTGGATCGGCGGCGGCGGCACCAGCAGTCGGGCGTTGGGGTCGATGGGCGGCAGTTGCTGGCCCTGGTCAGTGAGGCTCTTCGCCAGCTCCTCCGCCTCCTCCGCCAGTCCGTGGGTGGCGGCCGTGAGGTAGGCGAGCGCCGTCTGGTTGGAGGCGCGCAGGATGCGCACGCGCTCGCACACGTCGCCCAGGTACAGAGCCTGCAGTAACAGGTACGTACATACATAGATACTACCCGGGGGAAGGTACGTGGTAACTTGAGGCGCATTTCCGCCCCAGTTTTCCATTTGCGTCCCAAAATTCAGCTGCCAGAGGCGCAACATTACTGTATAGTTGATATGAAGAGGTGCCGGAAGGTGGCAGGCAAAGAGGTGAATTTGGCATTCTCCGCCTCAGTTTTTGTCGGCTATCTACCCCCTGACTACTGTGAATGTGAACAGTAAAGATACCGAATTTTTGGGTGGATAGCCCACAAAAATCGAGACGTCTGATGGGGGTTACACACCAGGGGAAATACACGAAGGGGGATAAACAACTGGTCGGCGCTCTGTATTGAGAGGCTTTTATCAAAACTTTGAAACATTAGCTAGCGGATTGAACATGTGGCCCAATAGACAGCGGATTCGATTACACCCAACGCAGACTGAGTAACTATGTACTTATGTATGTACATACATACTCCTACGTACCCGCATGCCAGACGTTCTAGTACTACAATACACCGTTTGATAGTGCCCGGACTTGTCCTGTTATATCTTACGTACATACGATATTACACGCTCCACACACCGTTTGAAAGGCCCGAATGTGAGTACACACTATCCACGTACGCATGGCATAACACTAGGACCATTTGAAAGGCCTGAACGTGTGTACATACTGTCGTACATACACCCCAACACAAGGATCAGACGATCTACACACCGTTTGATAGTGCCCGGACTTGTCCTGTCGTATCTCGGCGATCTTCATCATCTTGCGCAGCTTCTCTGTGTTTCCGGTGATCAGGTAGAGGAAGGAGAGCTTGTCGAAGTTCTTCGTGCGCTGATAGGCCATCTCCAGGATCTGATGGTTGCCCTGCGCCAACGCCGCCTCGCCCAACGCCTCCCAGCACGCCTTGTCGTCCAACGCCTTCGCCGACTCCAACGCCACCTGCAACACACACACAAGAGGGCAGATTAGGCGACTGAAGCAGTCAGAGCTCGTAGTTGAGTGGCTACGGCGCTCGCGTGGAATGCGAAAGGTCCTGGGTTCGAGTCCCTGCAACTATCTGCAAAAGGAAATTTATTCATTTACTCAAACAAGAGGGCAGATTGTGCGACTGAGCTACTCCGAGCTTGTAGTTGAGTGGGTAGGGCGCTCGCGTGGAATTTGACAGGTCCGGAGTTCGAGTCCCTGCAATTTATAAACAAGAAACAAGAGGGCAGATTGGGCGACTGAGCTACTCCGAGCTCGTAGTTGAGTGGGTAGGGCGCTCGCGTGGAGCGCGAAAGGTCCAGGATTGAGTCCCTGCACTTTTCAGCTGCAATAAATAAGAGGGCAGATTGTGAGACTGAGCCAGTCCGAGCTCGTAGTTGAGTGGCTACGGCGCTCGCGTGGAGCGCGAAAGGTCCTGGGTTCGATTCTCTGCAATTTACAGCTGCAATAAATAAGAGGGCAGATTAGGTGACTGAGGCACTGCGAGCTCGTAGTTGAGTGGTTAGGGCGCTCGCATGGAAAGCGAAAGGTCCAGGATTCGAGTCCCTGCAATTTATCTGCAACAAAAGTGGACAAGTCCTGTGGTCATAGACATTCGCACCTCCATACAACCCATGTTCAATCAAGGCCTTCCTTCTGGGGTAATATTGGGTACTATGGGTTAAACCCGGCCGTGGGAAAATCCGACCACCTAAAGTTTCAGTGCATATCTCAGCAGTCAATGGACCGACTGAGAAAAATAGAAAACCAATCGATTTCTTGAACTCTCCTCTTTCAAATGAGCTACTTGGTTCATCATTTGCCGAAACTGCCAGTTCAAATGAGCTCAGGTGGCCGGGGTGACCCCACGGCCGGGTTTACCCCACATTACCCTACCTCCAAATTTCCGCATTCAAGCGCCAATCCCAGACGGGTTTTTTCGTCCTTCACGAAATGCAGCGCCACCTCCGGGTAGCCTTTCTTCTGCAGATAGGCGATGATGCTCTGGCCTACCAGTTTGGCGTTGCGCACCATGTGCAGCACTTCGTCGTATCGACGGTGGATGAGGGCGAGCTTGAAGCGGTACTCGGTGGGGTCGAAGTTCACCACGCGCGGCGCCGCGTCCCGGCCCAGACAGTACAGCTGACCGCCTACAGTTACAGCATGCATAGTATGTATGCATGTACGTATGTATATGTGCGCAGCCTGGGTGAACTCGTGATTTTGATGTTTCGGCTGGTCGTCACCTGAGGGCTACATATATCAGCAACCAATGAACCGATAGAGACGATTACTATATCAATTAATCGATTCCTTGAACTCTCCTCTTTCAAATGAGCTATTCCATTCCTCATTTGCTGAAATAGCAAGTTCAAAGAAGACCAAGTGGCGATCCACCAATAGCTCATTTGAGAGAGCAGAGTTCTTGGAATCGATTGATGTAACATTCGTCTCAATCGGTCTATTGCTTGCAGAGATAGGCAACCCTGAAACTTAGGTGGCCGGGTTTACCCCACACTACCCTACATACCTTTGACGGCAGTGACGTAGAGCGGGTTCAAAAGAGCTTATTTTAGGTGTCCGGGTTAACCCCATGGCCGGGTTTACCCCACAGTACCCTACCCTACCTTTGACGGCAGTGATGTAGAGCGGGAGGTCGAGGGTGCGTATGATGCCGTGGTCTCCGCCGGAGAGCGCGTACTTGATGTGGTTGCTGGTGGTGTAGACGAAGACGCCGCCGCCCCCCTCGTCCCAGGCGCCCGACTTCACGCGCGTGCTCTCGTGCAGACTGCACAGCACGCCCAGCCGCCGGTTCACCAGCGTCACGCCGTGCTTGCTCAGCAGCGCCCCCAGGCTCATGTCCGCAGACCACACCACGTACTTCACCTTCGCCACCTGGTCCACGTATACACCATATATGTATATGCACTAAGAGCCAGTGCTTGGTCACGAGGCGACCCCTCTGAACTAACCTTGATTTTCAGTGCAACTTTTGATCGGTAGTCGACGCGAAGGTCGGCGCGGTCGTCTTTCTTGCTCGTCTGCTTCTTTCCGCGCCGACCTTCGCGTCGACTACCGATCAAAAGTCGCACTGAAAATCAAGGTTAGTTCAGAGGGGTCGCCTCGCGACCAAGCACTGGCTTATATTGCATATGGTAAATACATGCATAGTTACACGCATATATCCTTTGATTGCATGACGTGATCAAATGGAAAAAGGGCTATCTACAAGGGTAAATAAATACGGTAAGCACGCTAAGAACCAGTTGGCCAACTGGTGTATGTATACACGCATAGTTACACGCATAGGCTATACGACCATTCACATATACCGTGTATTGATGACGTGGTCGTATGGAAATAGGAGCTATCTACCGGTAAATAAATATGGTAAGCGCGCTACGAGCTATACCCCTCTGTGTTACACTTTTTCCAGTGCATCTTTTGATCGGTAAGGGGAAATGGACAATATGCACATGAAAAAGTGTACTACAGAGCAGTCCCCCTTGCAAAGCCCCACAATATAGAAGCTCTCGATTTTTGCACAACAGGGCTATGCATGCACGGGGAAAGATGACACCAAAACTCTTATGCAATTTTGATCCTACCAAAAATACAGTACCTTTGCCGTGGCCAACGTGCGCCTCTGTTGCACGTCGAATAGATGAACGGCGTCCGTTGATTTTAACAGCAGCATCCCCGTACCGGCGTAGAACAGATCTTCGCAAGGAAACGGAAGTTGCTCCAATTTCTTCGTCACCTACAGTACTTACAGTACAGTACAGTACAGTACATTCTTCGCGTTAGAGACAACTGTCGCTGAACGGGACTGTACAGTAGGCTACGTACCTCGTTCTTGAGATTTTTGATCAGGAGCTGCTGCTGTCGGTCGAGGACCGCGAAGCGATTACGCGCCACCCAGACCGCCGCCAACCCCGCGCTCCTTTTGCCCTCCGGCGCATCCGGCTGAGAGTCGCCACTCGCCGCGTCCTACAACATCAAACACACACCGTCTCACGTACTTGTACATACTGTAGGTATAGGTATGTACTGTACGTACTGCGTACATACGTATGGCAATAGCGTCAGAGGCCAGTAAAGTCTGGCCAATAGCAGTTGGCACTTGGACTAAAGGCGCGTTGCGTAATATAGATTTACAAATGCCGATTTCTGTCCACGCTTCGTGTACTCCTATTTAGCAGAAGTACATACAAACTACACAACTCGCCTTGAGTCCAAGTGCCATCTGCTATTGGCCAGACTATAGTAGTGTACGTAAACTAGTTCTAGGAATGTGAGGCCATCTGTCCTTGGACCGGCACGTGGTCGTGTTCCTAAAAGTCCACAGCTCTGACCGAGGGTAGCGGGTTCGATTTCCGTTCGGTCCTATTCTCTTCCCCCCTTTTCAGAGTCCGGCTATCGCCATACGGAACGTCACACATATGCAGTACCTTGGGCACGCAGTACAGATCGTAATGCGAGTTTTCCGTGTTGGGGTGAGAGCGCGTGAGCAGCAGAATGGCGTGCTCCGCCGGATTGTAGGACAGGCTGTAGTAGGGATAGGCGGCCTGCTTTCCGCCTCCGCGCATCTGCATCAGCGCCTGGTCCTTGGCCGTCGTTAAGTCGAGTCGGCGCAGTTGACGCTCCTTGGCGTAGTAGACGAGGTTGGCGTGCACCGCGAAGGCCGGACGCTCCCGCTCGATTTTGAACACCTGTACATACAGTGCAGTATGATATGGTAGAAAGTAGGAGGGTATCTTGGGGTAAAAATCTGGACGGTTTATTGGTGGGGTTAACACGTACCGCGACCTGGCGTCATTGTTGTCAACAGGTCGCTCAGCAGCTGTTGTCGGTTTGTTGTCCGTTGGTTGACGAATAATATGTGAGTGTTATCGGCTTGTTGTAGTTTGCTGTCGGTTTTTGTTGTCGCTCTGTTGACGAAATGACAATAAACCGACAACACTAATATATTATTCGTCAACAAACTGACAACGAACTGATGACAGCTGAGCGACTTGTTGACAACAGTGACGGCTTTTCGCGGTATGTGTTAACTCGCCGTCGAGCGGCCGCAGAAATCGCTGAGGACAGGAGGAGTTAAGGTGTAAAAACGCACCATCATGCCGCTGTCGTGGCCGGCGGCGAACAGATTCAGACTGGGGTGGGCGGCCATCACCCAGAAGCGGTCGTTGTCGTGGCGGAAGGTGTGCAGGGGCGTGCGCTTCTGCAGGTCCCACACGCGCACGCTCTTGTCCTCCGAGTTGCTCAGGATCAGGTCCGCGCGCGCGTGAAACAGGACGCAGCTCACGTTGTTGTAGTGCCCGCGGCAGCTGTCCACCTCCCACGCCTTGCTCTCGTTGTAACGCCACAGTTTCACCTGCGTTATATTGTTACGTACAACGTACTGCGTACGTATGGCAATAGCGTCCGAGGCCAGTAGTAGTGTACGTAAACTAGTTCTAGGTATGTAAGGCGAGTTTAGCCAAAAGTCCCCGGACCGGTCCCTGGTGGGGTGCTTAAGTCCGCAGCTGTGTCCGAGGGTAGCGGGTTCGATTCCCGTTCGGTCCCATTTCTCTCCCCCCTTTTCGGGGCCCGGCTATCGCCATACGGAACGCGCGCGGCACGTCACAATATGTATTTATAGTAGCATGAATGTATGGCATGTAGGGTACTGTGGGGTAAACCCGGACACCTAAGCTTTTCTGAACTTGCCGCTTCAGCAAATGATGAACATGGTAGCTCATTTGAAAGAGGAGAGTTCAAGGGATCGATTGAGAGAATACTTGTCTCAATTGGTCTTATGGTTGCTCATACTAGGTGTCCGGGTTTACCCCACAGTACCCTATGGCATGCATTAGGTAGATAAGAGATGGGCAGAGACTTTCGGTCTGGGTCTCGAAAATATCGTCATTTTTGGTGATTTCGGTCTCGATCAAATTCTCTCTCCGTACAAAATCGCTTCAGCCGGTATCGACAGTCGAAACATCAAGGCTACGAGTTGACCCAACAACCTCCCATAACACCTACCTGTCTATCGTCAGCTCCGGAAACAAGCAGCGGCATGCTGTGGTGGAAGCAGACCCAGTTAACGCCTCGATCGTGTCCCTCCAGCACGTGTTTCACCACCACGTCGGGTTGACCGAACAAATCCGTCTGTCCGGCGCTACCCCCACCTCCCCCGCTGCCTCCTGCGCTTCTGATCCTGTCCTACAACACCGGGTAACTGGGGGTAATTCGGGAAAACAGGAATGCACGTCGTACACGGACTATAGGCCTGCCTGGTATTGTCGATTCTCATCATTCAAGAATCGAAAATTTCGAAAGAAGTTTCATCCCACAGAACCAAGCCTGGGTGTGGCCGCAAGGTGACCTCGGGTCACGACCAACCGAAACATCAACGTCACGAGTTCACCCAGAAACGACGAATTATTTCGTTTTCAGTGTTATGGGAGGGAGCCTGGGTGAACTCGTAACTTTGATGTTTCGGCTGGTCTGTATGTAGTATGTACCTGCAATTCGCCAGGTCCGGGCGCCGCGTTCTTCTTCCTCAGCCCGCTCGTATTACGAAACGTCAAAGTTACGAGTTCCCCCAGAGACGACGAATTATTTTGTTTCAGCGTTATGGAAGGAGTCTGGGTGAACTCGTGACTTTGATGCTTTGGCTCGTCTGTACCTACCTGCAATTCACCGGGTCCGGGCGCCGCGTTCTTCTTCCTCAGGCCGCTCGTATCCCAGATGCGGATGGTCTGGTCCAGACTGGCTGACGCCACCAGATCTTCCGTCGGGTGAAACTGGGCGCACATCACGTAGTGATTGTGTCCGGTAAGAATGGCGATACCTGCATGGGAAAAAGTTCTCAATGAATTTGTGCACCAAAAACGATTGCTGTGAGGATGCAATGGGATGGGATCAGACCAGAACTGAATGTAGCAGACATGGTAAACATGGGGCAATGCAAAAATTGAGAGGTATTATATGGGGCTATGCATAGGGGGGGGGGGGGCTATGCATGGGACATTTTTTGTTTTTCAGAGGTGCGCAGAGGCATACTTTTTAGGGCAAAAGCACGTGTTTTAGGGCATCGCATAGTGGCTATGGGTAGCTTATGACCAGCTTATATATGTTGCATCAGGTACCCTACACTACAGTACATATGGGGTTATGCATGGGGGGGGGGGGGGCTATGCACAGGTAAATACGGTACTTCCATAACGATTCGATTGACAAACTTGATGCCCACCTCACATTACTGGTCTGATTCTGACACCATCTCTCTTCAATCTGTCGTGTTTCCTGAATACTACGGCCAACATTCTGGGCTGATCACATGGAAGATATCGCGCATTATTCAGTGCGCGCTTACCGTTGCGACTTTGCCAATTCCAAATACGGATCGTCTGATCGTCGGAGGCTGAAATGATCCATGGGTACTTGGGGTGAAAGAAGGCAGTTCGGATGTAATCCAGATGGCCGAGCAGCGTGAAGATGCAACGGCGTTGCTTGTAGTTCCAGACCTACGTAGCACCAAGAATATATAACTCAAGTATTGGGAAGAATGGGCGACGTAGTGAAAGTAAGAGAGGCCGAGTTACTCGAACTACATAGTTTACGTACCGCGTACGTATTATGGCAATTGCGTCCGAGGCCAGTAGTGTGCGTAAATAGTTCTAGGTATGTAAGGCGAGTTTCGCCATCTGTCCCTTGGCCGGCACGTGGTCGTGTGCCTAAACGTCCGCAGCTGTGAGCGAGGGTGGCGGGGCGGGTTCGATTCCCGTTCGGTCCGATTTCTCTCCGCACTTTTCGTGGCCCGGTTATCGCCATACAAAACGCGGTACGTCACAGTATTGTCGCAGCTAAAAAAGTTCACCTTGATTTTGTAATCGTCTCCTCCCGACACGAAAATGGGCTGTTGCAAATGGAAGCAGATGCCCCGAACTGGTCCGTCGTGCTCTTCGAATTTGTCAATCAGCACACACATGCGATAGTCCCACAGCTGAATCACGCCATTGTGTAGACTGGACAGAACCCATGGGCGGGTGGGGTGAAAGGATAAGCCTGCAAATGCAGAAACAATGACAAAATTTCAGCTCTAAGGTTCATACTGTATGTAAGGCTATACGTCAGGACAAAAGAATACCAGTACACGTCTATAGTCTGGCCAACAAGAGAAAGTTCGCTACATGGGACTTAAGTCGTCCTGCGTAGTTTGCATGTAAGAAAGGACAGAAAGCCGCAATTGTGAATCTAATTTGCGTAACATGACTTGAGTTCCATGGCAAATTGTGGCTGCTAGAGGGCTAGACCATAGATACACTAGTACGCAGTGGGCTCCGACCGACCGTACGTACAAGTGTAGTGTACTGACCGGCACGGCACATAATGCGTACGGTACATTATTCACAAAAAGCATTCACATTTTACCTTTCACTCGGGCAGATTTCGACTCGAATTTCTTCAACATTTTACAATCACAAAACGCCAATTTTCTCATGAACCGCCTAGTCTCTAGTAGAGATGGAACACAAATTACGAGCATGCACCTGTGCAAATGTTCACGGTACGCTACGTACGTAGGTAAGTGAGACTATCGTATTCTCTCCCCGTTGGCAGGGCGTGAAAATCAATATCCAAAACAGGTATGCATTGACAATCAATGCAGCGGCATAATCCGCGCCACATCAAAACCATGTCATGTCCCACACTCACACAACAACAAGTATACCAAACCAATAATACTTTTATTTTTGCTTGCATCGAGTTTGGTCAGTTATAGAAAAACAAATGCGGATTTTCGTTCATGGTATTAAAATCAATTTTCGTTCCACCACAAGCTAGACCTGACACGAAAAGACAGTGCGTTGCGTATACCTCGTCGTACATACGGGACTACATGAACCTGAACTGAACACGGAATATAGGCCTACTCCAAGGAATGAAGTAAGGCTACTGTACATGAACTGCACTTCATACAGATTACACCCTCATACGTACGTACGGAATGTGGGTTTCGCATCAACGTTTTGCACCTTCACACGCACCAGTGCATTGCCACTCTGATGCTCGAGCACCACATCACCATCTTGAAGGCTACCCAGTTCCTCAATTCGATCCACCACTGGCACACCGCCAACTTCACCTCGCAACTCAACAAGAATGCGCTCACCAAGCCAACCGAGAGAAAAGACCAGCTCCATCTGTGCAGCTTCCTTCCTTCGTTCAAAAGCTTCCAGAAAGCTGCGCGCTATCAGGCCTGAGAAATTCACACCACTAGCACTACCGTCGTGAACCCTCACAACGAAGAGTTGCACATTGGGCAGAAGATGCCAAAAATTTCCAAGAGCAGGCCTGCTAGACAACAAAGAGCGAGTGGAGTCGGTGTACATTTGAAGCTGGGTGATCATTGGCAGTGGACTGGCGCCAATAGAAGCCGCAATTTCAATGCAAATCCTAAAAGCGACGCCACCGCCACAACTGAGCTTCAGACGGAGTGAAGGAGACGGTTGGCTTCTCTCAGCAGCAGCTTCATATTTCGCTTGCTGCAAATCAGCCAAACCCTTGAAAAACATCCCCCAATCGGCTCTGTCCCAATAATGCGTCGAACAGTCGAAGCGCTTCAGCTGTCTCTTTCCTGCGAAGAAACTGCTGTCTTTCAAACACAACAAGCGAGGTAGGTAGAGCTCTTCCAGATGGTCGCATCCGGCCAAGTAATTCGTCAGCAGTCGGCAGCACTGAGAACTATCGAAGCTGTCGTCTTCCTCATTCACATCCATGTGAAGGATATGAAAACTGCGCAAATGATCTTTGCATGAGTCGATGAAGGGGCCTGCAGATGGGGCGAAAAACGCAAACTGACGCCGGTGCCAGTGGCCATCCCCGTTGAACACAATTTTCACGATAAACCGTGGCTCCACCTCCATCAGCTCCAGCAGCTTGGACATTACGAGATTAGCCATTATTTTGCTCTTCGTGCCCTCAATTTCGAGCAGCTGTAGATTGATCGCCTTGGTCCAAAAAGCAGCAATCGACATCATGAAGCCGTCTTCGTCGTTTTCAAAGGCTTTCCACTCGTTCCCATTCCATATGCTGAGCAGCCCCTTCCAATTACAACACTTTAGCTCCTTCACCCCAAGCCAAGCAAACTGCTGGAACGCGCGGTTGACTTTCTCCAGTCTGCTCGCATCTTTGGCTCCACTCACAGGAACGTATGAGATGATCTTACGCAGTACTTCAGGTGGAAGATGGGCGAGGGAAGTTGTCTGCGTTGAACTCTTCAGCTGCATTTGAGAGGTGGCCAACTCCAGGCCAGTATCTTCGCCACCAGTAGCCATGGTCGCTCCTCAGACAATTCACCAGAATATGAGCTCCGCTAAAAACCATGCAATATAGACCTACTAAACACACTACACATCACACAAGCCAACCCAAATAGGCTCAAATTGTAGTTATAAAGCCAACGCGGCCCGACGAACTTCGACGTCAACGAATTAGGCATCCCACCTGACCAAAACTCAAACCAACAAAACTTTTTACTGTCAGCAATTAGCATAGTACATGTATGCGTACTGAACATGTGTACAAGAAACAGAAATACACAGTACAGTACACACCATTCTGATATAAGCAGTTTCCACTTTGCTTTTTCCGCAAGCCATGAACTGCAGTAGAATTTGCTCAATCGGTGCCGTAAACTAAAAATATCTCAGGATCAAGCCAACGTAGAGGGAAGGGGCAAAAAAGCCAGGGCTAAGGTTCAGCCGGATTGAGAAGAAAAAACCGCTCGCGTCTACGTGTCCTCGCAAACGCCCGACGATAGAAATACATGTGCGTGAAAAAGACGGTGTAAATGCACATCTCGCGTACAGTCGTGTGGTGTCGTGGTTTGCAGGGTTTACAGAGGGCACGTACGCACGTAGACGCCAAACACACGCAGTTTTTTCCTTGCCAATCCGGCTGAAACATAGCCGTGTGACGTTTTTGACCGCTTTGCTCTGTTGGCTAGATCCTGCATGAAATAAGTTTAGAGTACGGCTAGTTGACTGTAAAATATAGCAATTTATCCTGCGATTCATCACTGGGAGAAAAGACTGCATCGGAACAATTGAGAAGTGTCAGACGACTGGTGGAAAAAAACAAGACCGTGCAGCTCAGCATATCTTCGCCTTGGAAAAGTCCATTTCTGGGTGCTGTTTCATAAATCTGCAATGCAACACACACAAACACACGCGCATAAAGTAAAAGATGACCAAGCGATTTTTATAGAATTTAGTTAAAAAATGCAGCCCTTAGCTGGGCAAAATTATGCCCCAACTTCTACGTGGGTACTGTGGGGTAAACACGGCCATGGGTAAACCCGGCCACCTAAGCTACTTTGAACTTGATGTTTCAGCAGTGATAAACCATACAGCTCATTTGAAAGAGGAGAGTTCAAGAAATCGATTGATATATTTGTCTCAACCGATCCGTTGGTTGCTGAGATAATATGCAGCCCTGAAACTTAGGTGACCGGATTACCCCAGGAGTTGCTTCCCGTCCCTACTTTTGCAGTATGTCCTGCTTCTTCTGTTCTTCCGACGTGGGCAGTCCGAGTTCCTTCTGACGCTGGTCGTACATCATCTTCTCCACCATACTGCGCGTTTCCCCGTCCAAATCGCCCAGTTTGGAATTCTCCGGCTGGATTTTCCTCGTCGCAATTTCCGGATCCGTTAACACCAGCTTGCTCCACCATTCCATCTGATTCACCTGAAAAAAAGAATCGCAACCATGAAAAATTTCACCTCAAAGGATAAATTGAAGTAGGGCGGTGTGAGCGGGGAGCAAAAACGCTATACGTGCGAAAAGCCGAATAACGCTCCGAACTCGCTCCGAATTCGGACGCTCCTCGGAGCAAACTCGAAGATCGTCTGTGGCGCCCCATTGTTTCTTAGCCAGTGGCCAGATTTTCCCAGGCGCTACCCTGCGTAACACAAGATTTCGTGTACCTTGGTCAGGTTGATGACCACCGTGCGTTGATCGTCTATGGTCCAGCATGCGTCGTCCACTTTGACATTATTGAACAGTTCAGCGTCAATCACAGGCGGATGGCCTTTCAACCCCACTGTCAAATGCTACAACACCACAGCAATACACTGCTTGTACGTCATGGCGTACGTAGGCAACTACCAAGCGCGAGAATTAGTCCTTTTACAGCAGGCATCGCATGTACTGAACTTCATAAATACCTTTCTTGCAAAAACGACCACCACATCCCTGGATTTCAACTTGAAGTTCACAGTGAAAGGCACCCGCAACTGAAAAAGTTCACGCAATTCACAACTTACTAAATAGAGGAAGCATTAGGGTATCATGGGGTAAACCCGACCAGGGCTTCATATCTCAGCAACCAATGGACCAATTGAGACAAAGATTACAACAATCAATTCCTGGAACTTTGCCCTTTCAAATAAGCTATTTCGCAAATCACTTGCTGAACAGCAAGTTCGAAGGAGCTTAGGCGACCGAGTTTACCCTATTGTACCCTATAGTACTTTCTTTACTTCGAGTTCTTGGAGTGTTTGAGTCCAGCGATAATTGGGCAGATCAGCTCCATTTCCAGCGTTGGGCTTCAGCTTTCCCTTATCCTTTTCGTCTTCTTCATCTTCCTTCTCCTACAATAAAACACAATAGAAACACATCTCACATGAATGGTTGTGTGGGGTAATTTAGGCCGGCTAGGAGGTAGTTCGGCCAACCTCTTGTAGTACTATTCCCAAATAGGGTACAATGGGGTAAACCCGGCCATGGGAAAATCCGGCCACCTCAGTTTCTGCGCTGTATATCTCAGCACACAGTGGACCGACTGTGACATTATGGGGTAGGTAACCAATCGATTTCTCGAACTCTCCTCCTTCCAATACGATATTTTGGTTCATCATTTACTAAACAGCAAGTTCAGAAGCGCTTAGGCGGCCGGGTTCAACCCATTGCCGGGATTACCCCACAGTACCCTACACTATTATTTGTAAAAAATGTAGGTACCTCAGCCGTTTGAGCATTGGCGTCGCCGCTGCCACCTTCCTTCTGCTTTTCCTGGGCATCGCTTTCTTCTGACTAAAAAATGCAAGCAAACCATATTAAGACGTACAAATAAAATTGCTAGTCCACCATGAATGCGAGAAAAGTTGGTGCAGTGGGTTTGTAGTCCTCTGAATTAGCGGACCTGCACTCTGCACAAAGTACGGCGCGCGCGTAAAATAGACAAGACATTGCGAAAGAAATCCCCTTTCGACAGTTGGGTTGGACGCGTGCCAGCCAAGTCTCCGCCTCTCCTTTCGCAACTCTACGCACACGCGCCGTACTTTCTTTCTACGGCGCGCATAGACAACCGCGCAGGTCCGCTCATTCAGAGGACTACAAACCCACTGTGCACCAACTTTTTTCCGACTGAGGGCTAACCTATGTATCAGAGATATACAAGACAGTAGTACGTGTACGGCACACTGGGCAACCTTGCGGTCGCGCTATAACCCCCTTCGTAATTCCAGGCGTCCGCCTGTCCGTAGCCACCCGGCAAACCCCGTCTATGGACGGGGCAAACCCCGTCCGTAGACTGGGTTTGTTTCCACCGTCTACGGACGGGGTTTGCCGGGTGACTACGGACAGGCGGACGCCTGGGATTACGAAGGCGGGGGTTAACTCAACTCGTGAATAAATATATATATATACAAACTAGAAGAAACCTCTTCTTTCTTCTCTTTCTTCTGCTGCGCAATCTCCTTTTCCAAAGCTTCCGCTTCTTCGTCCGTAAGTTCTCTTATTTTCTCCTCATTTTCGTCTTCCTTTTCCTTTGCTACAATATCCTGTTGTTGCGTTGTTGTACTGTTTTTCAACTGTTCCTCCTCTTTCTCCTTCTCTTTGCGGCGTCTTTCCCGCAATTTCTCCTCTGCTTCCCGCATATGAGCTGCCTGCTTGGCAGCTTTCGCTTCTGCTACAGCTTGATGCGCCCTAAATTTCTCCATCAGCAATTTTTCAGCCTCTCCCGGACCCCCGCCCATGTAAAAATCGGTTTTTCGGGCCAAAAAATTGAAGAGGACGTCCAGCAACTGAAAGATAGAGTATCATTCATACAGCGAGTGAAGAGAATCAATGGGTGAAGTCGCATTTAGCAAAGGAATATGGAGTAGCGCTTTTTATTGCAAAACTTGTTTATTTATTTACCTTTTGGCCAAATAGTCGCTACTTGGCTAAAAGTAAATGACATGTGCATAAAAATGAACAAGTTTTGCATGAAAAAGGCGCTACTACGTGTTCCGAAGTGGTTCCATAATGCGACCTCATCCATTACAGAAAATCTTTTGTGTAGATTTTTCTTTTTGATGTGAAGGTGAGGTGGCGCGTACGTATCCACAATGGGTACATGCTGTAAGTAAATATGTACAGCACAGTATAGCTGGGTGGGCGATCAAGACGGTCCTTGACAATTTTGGCGCTCCCGTAGTAATCTGACATTTCTGAACAAGAATAGCAATTAGTGTTTAAAAAAGGGTCGAAAAAGCCACCGAATTTACAACACTGGTTGCTATTGTTGTGTAGAAATGTCAGATTACTAAAATTACTACGGGAGCGTCAAAATTGTCAAGGACCCTCTTGATCGCCCACCCAGCTATAAGTACATAATTATGCTATCGACCTGTTTGATTCCACCGTCCATTTGCTGAGCCAAAGAGAGCAGAATTCCATCGTATTTTGCTTCCTCGTCACTAGTCGATGAAGTCGCCATTTTTCCTGCAAAATAAAATATCCTTGATTGAAGCTTTCAACTCAAGTTCAAACATGGATTGGATATGAATAATTTTTGTTTTCCTTCTTTCTTTCTTTTTCGGTTTGGATTTGTCTATATGACGCAATGTCTGTACCTTACTATAGTAGATTCGTAAGATTGCACTTGATAGACGCAGCCAGCGACAACGTTCAACAAAAAGTGTTGCCAAGCCTGTTGCCGGCGAAACAAAAAGTCATGAAAAAGTGAACCACTGTTCAATCTGCTATTTTATTCTAATTTTCAACGCGCAATGGCCGCAAAAGCCTCTCTGTTTCATGCGTTATTTTATTTTGTCGCTAGTATTTCTGAAACGTTTTGTTATTTTTGTTCAATAAATATATTCCACATCACTCCATGTTGCCAGTAAAGTTGGCAACACTTTTTTGTCAATAGTAAGGGTAATAACTAATACGCAACCAAAACAACCAACAACCAAAACACCCAAATCGCACCCAACGTGGACATCTTGAATATAGGATCTGCCTAAATGGCGTATACAAACACAGTGGCGCAACAGACATTGTCGAAGCAACAAATAGGCTGGGTAGCATGATAATATTTGAGCCAGCGTTTGCAATAGGGTAGTGCGGGGTAGTTTGGGGGTGCATGTTGGATGCGGGGTGCATGGTAATATCTACTTTGCACAGGCACATGGACAGACAGGCTAAGGCTGAGGCTGAGGTCTACCCCTCTGAATCCAATACCTAAGCCCTAAGCCTAAGCCTCAGCCTGAGCTGAAGTCTGCCCAAGCGCCTGCGCAAGACATATATTGCCATTCACCACCCAGCTCTCAGTGCCCAGTAACTTCAACACCTGGAATTGCATCCATATTTTCCATGCGAATTCATGCTATTTTGTTTGAACGCCTATGACATTGGAAGTTTTCCATTTTTTCGGTCACTCTAGACTTTTGTTGGATGCAAACATTACTGCATGTGTTGGACCAACTATCCCCACGCTACCCCACAATTTCGATAAGGGTATATTGATTGACTGATCATGGTTTTTTCACACGCGCAACTAGTGTGTCTATTTAGGCGGAGCTACATTTTAGGAAGTCAACGTTGGTTGTTTTGGTTGTTGGTTGTTTTGGTTGCGTATTAGTTAATACCAGTTCAAATTCAAATAATATTTTTCCCGACCCGATCGTTGAAGGCTGAAGCGATCAAAAGAGATGTAGTGCAGTGCTAATAATGGCGGCCTCAAGATCTGAAGCAGCCGGAGGTCCTTCCTCATCCGCGGTCGATTTCACTTCGGAAATGAGTACGAATCCGTTGGACATTAACGGATCGAAATTCGACTGCGAGGCCTACCTAAGCCAACTGTTGAAGGAGCGGACACTTTCCGAACTGTTGGACAGCGAGCATCGAATGGTGGCGGAAGTGCGCCGACTCGACTCCGACATGCAAACGCTGGTGTACGAAAACTACAACAAGTTCATTACCGCCACGGATACAATTCGAAAGATGAAGTCGGACTTTGTGAAAATGGAGGACGAAATGGACAAATTGGCGGCGAAAATGGGCCGGATTACGGCCTACTCAGAGTCGGTGAGCGGTGCTTTGGCCGGCCAGAAGTACAACGTGCAAAAATTGGCGCGATCAAATCGAACCTTGAAAAATTTACAGTTCATTTTTGACCTGCCCGCTACCCTACAGGCAAGAATGCATATATGGGGTAAATCCGGCCACCTAAGTTGCAATTGGATAGAGCGATTGAGGCAAATTAGTTTATCAATCGATTCCTTGAACTCTTCTCTTTCAACTGAGCTATTTGGTTCGTTATTTGCTGAAACAGCAAGTTACATACTATCTCGAAAAGTGGTAAAGTGGAGATATCATGTTCTGGCATGGTGGCGACGATAGAAGCTTATGGGCGGCCGGGTTTACCCCATGGCTGGGTTTACCCCACAGTACCCAAATAAGGGATGTAGATAGAAGCCAATAAGTAAACGAATTTGTACGGTACGCACTGTGTACGTTTCTCTCAAAGGATTTATGGACTCTTGCTACAGAGTTATGTGGAGAAGAAAGAGTACGCACTGGCTGTCAAGGCGTATTTGAGAGCGAAAACGATCCTACAACAATACAGAGAGGAGCCGAGCTTTCGAGCCATATGCACAGAGTGTGAAGCGACGGTTGAAGAACTACGGGAGCAGTTAAAGGTAGGGTAGTCTGGGCTAATTCCGATCAGGGAATTGGGTTTGTACGAATAAATTTATTTTCTGTACCCCCAATAATCCCCACCCATTGGAATTGCACTCTCTGAAATTACCCCACTGTATCTCCCAATTTTACCCCCAAAACATCCCCACTTATTTCCCAATTACCCCATTGGAATTGCAGCCCACTGTACCCCCAAATTACCCCCGAAAATTATGCCCCAAATTTACCCCACGAACAACACGCCTTTGCATGTTATCTGTCTTTTTTAAAGGAACAGTTTCGTTCGCGAATCGCCGCCTCAACCAAAGAAGTAGCGGAAGCCGTCAGCCTGCTACTCTTACTGGGCGCCGATAACTCCCGCTCCTTAGCCGAGGAACTACTAGCGGCAGCCGAGCTGCATTTGCAGCAAGAACTCGATCAACTCGCCCTGCAAATTCAGTTGAAGAAACAAACCACACACTTGAAAACCAGCAGCGAAGGAGACGCGGGCGGGTTTTTAAAGGGGGGATCAGGTGGAAAATTAGTATGGGGAGGCAAATTTCTAATTTCTAACATTTGAAAGCACCTATCTATTTTAAATTGCATCCTCTTTCGATCTAACCCCATGTTTAGGAGTCGATTTTGCCTCTGTGACGCAGGGAACCAGTTAGAAAGGGGATTTCGCAACACATTCCTGTTGGCTATTTCGTGCTTTCTAACTGGTTCACTGCATCACAGAGGCGAAATCGACTCCAAAACATGGGGTTAGATCAAAAGAGGATGGAATTTTACATAGGTATGTGCTTTCAAATGCTAGAATTACTATATTTGCCTCCCCATTCAAACTTTCCCTCCAGATTCCCCCTTTAAAGCTGCAGCATGATTTGACGTCGAGTACGGGCGGTCGAGGAGGAGTACAGCCTGGCCCTTTAACCGCGGACGCCATTCCCAACCTGCCGATGGACGCGTTGGAATTTGTGGACAGCGGATGCAGCTCATTCCTGGGCAATTTGAGCCTGGTCGTCCAGACCTACGGCGATATGTTTCTCAAGGTGTGGTATAGGACAGTTGTAGGTACTGTTTCTCGCTAATCGATAATATGTAGGGTATTATGGGGTAAACCCGGCCATGGGAAAATCCGACCACCTAAGCTTTAGGGCTGCATATCTCAGCAACCAATGGACCGATTTAGACAAGTATGATTTCAATCGACCTTGAGCTCTCCTCTTTCAAATGAGCTATTTGGTTCGTCAATTGCTGAAACAGCATAGCAAGTTCAGAGGAGTTTGGGTGGCCGGTTTTACCCCATAGTAGTACCCTATATTGTATGTAACGTAGCAGCAATTTACCTCGCAATTCTATTTTGGCCCGTTATCCTTACTGTATTTTTCAGGAGAAGAAACAGCAGGACAAGAATCAGCATGAAGTTGTGGATATGGAGAAGCGGCTGCTGCAGTTTGTGAATCAGTTGATGAGCAAGTGCTTCCAGCTGACGGAAGAACGCTTTATGCTCGAGAGCGACCCGTCGGAAAGCAGCATTGTCGTCAGGGCGCTGGATAGATTCTACCGGCGTCTACAGGTACGATTTCTGACAGAAGATATGGACTAGTTGCAGTAAGAAATTATGGGTGGTTGGTCGCGAGCTGGACCCTCTGTATTACACTTCTTTAGTGCATTTTTATCCCTTTACCGATCAAAAATGCACTGAAAAAAGTATTTATTCCTTCGCTTTGTGGCAAAGTGTGCGCCACGCTAAATGTGACCTCTCCTATTGTACAGGGTGTTCCATAATATACTCACCGGCTGTTTTTGTCTCTATCTCCACAGCGGAGTGTCATTTTTAAATGCGCTGTTTTGCAATAAGTAGCCAAGGCTTCAAAGTTTATGTGTGCAAAATTTCAACTTCATAGGCCAACAGGAAGCGACTCAAAACAACTCAGAAAAGCTGGCCTCAGAAATGGAGGATTTGCCTTATATTGTACCGAAATAAAGAGCATATTCTACCATCCAAAAGCTAATACATTGTCAAATCCTGTTCAATATCCCATGTAGGACGCGGCAGAACCAAATCTACTGCGCCATTGTGAAGAAAATTGAGACAACTTATCCGTAGAGTGCTAACTTTGGCTTATCCCAGGTTTAGTCCCCATAGTGAAAAAAACGTAAATTTTTGTATCCAAAAGTTTGAGCTTTTATAACTTCCTTGGTTGAAGGACTACAGGGCTGAAATTTTGCCTGCACCATTGTAGAAGTCTCAGCTACCAAACGTAAAAGAGCGTACTGAAATCGAACGTTCCGTTGATGAATCAGAGGCACAATATTAGGCAAATCCTCCATTTCTGAGGCCAACTTTTCTGAGTTGTTTTGAGTCGCTTCCTGTTGGCCTATGAAGTTGAAATTTTGCACACTTAAACTTTGAAGCCTTGGCTACTTATTGCAAAAAAACCGCGTTTGAAAATGACACCCCGCTGCGGAGATAGAGACACAAACAGCCGGTGAGTATATTATGGAACACCCTGTATATCATAGGTTGGGACATTCATATGTTCATCAACGCAAAAACCAGAGCCGGATTATATAATTTTTGATTATTCGCCTTGCTCCATAAGAGGAGGTGCCGTTTTCGCCCTCCTCGCCGATTTTTGAGCTGCAGTTATCACACATGCAAAGCACGCCGAAGTAATTACTTTTTGTAATAAAAAAAGTAATTGCTTCGGCGTGCTTTGCATGTGTGATAACTGCAGCTAAAAAATCGGCGAGAAGGGCGAAAACGGCACCTCCTCTTATGGAGCAAGGCGAATAATAGTCCTATGCTATTCACGTTCCTCTTTGCAACTTTTCATTCCAGGCCAGTAATCGTCTGCTGCCCGGCGTGAATTACGCGGAGTCGGCGTTGGGTATTCTGGTGCGCGTGGCAGAGCATCAAGTCGCCATGTCTCTGCGCCAATTGCAGTCGAGTTTCGGCGAAGAAGTGAAGGAGATACGCCAGGAGCTGGCCGCCAGTCACAAGAGTCTACTGCTCACACCGGCCGCCGCCGCAACGGGTAAAGACTAATAAGATGTGTGAAACATCAGTCTTACGAGTTGGTACGAAAACCTTCGTTATCTAGTAGAAACGCGCTGGGTCTGGGTCAACTCGTAAGTATGATGTTTCGCCCTTTCCACATACAAGGGCGAGCATCGGCTCCTGCAAACACGGCCGTGAGGAAATGGTAGAAAAGATGGGTGAAACAACATTCTTACGAGTTTATACGAAAACCTTCGTTACCCTGCAAGAACGCCGCTGGGCCAACTCGTAAGTATGATGTTTCGCCCTGTCCACATGCAAGGGCGAGCATCACAACTGTTGTGTCTGCAGCCCCGCAGCTTTTGCTCTCGTCTTCCTCAGCTGCGACGAAACCAATTGAATGACGTTAGGGGTAGCGTAGCATGACTGACCTTTCTGATACCTTTAGCCCAATTTACCCCACGCCTACACCCTCCTTTGTTTCTTCGGCAGGCACCTCTGGTAGACTGAAGGAGGAACTGAAGCAGCAGCAGGCCAGCGCTCCCTTCCTGGGCAGTTTGCTAGCGAGGCTGGAGCAACGAACGCTGCATAATCTGAAGACGGCGCTGGCCAACCTCCTACAGTTCACTGCGTACGACGTGACGTTCGCGAGCAAGGCGCGCTTTCTTCACTCCTTCGGTCGGACTGTGAGGGAGAGTCTGGTGGTGGCCTTCTTTCAACGCATCTGGGAAACGGGACAGGCGTTTTGCGAAGGAAGAGAGGTAGGTTGGGTAGGGTAATGTGGGGTAAATCCGGCCGCCTACGCTCCTGTGAACTTGCTGTTTCGGCAAAAGATGAACCATGTGGCTCGTTTGAAAGAGGAGAGTGTTAAGGAATCGATTGGTATGATGAACAGGGTGTCTTTTTTTCTCATGGATGATTTTGATTGCCAATTTCAACAGCTTTCCCTGCAGCGATTTCGCTCAAATTTTGCCCACATATTCCTGAGCGTTTACCATTTACTTGGTAAAAATTTCAAGGTAAAATGCTGTATTGGTAGTCAGAATTATCCCCTTCCCTTTCAAAACGGCAATTTTGAGTCTTTTTTACCGACTTTTTACTGTCAAATGATTGACGTTTGTTGGATCCCAACGGCTCTTTCCAAGGAGCAAAGTTGTTTCAACAAGATGGAACCTACAAGTACTGAACGAAAAAAAAACAATTACCAGTGTTGGTGGCATTGCTTAGAGATTGTCTAGTGCTGCTCATGCCTCATCAGTGCTGCATCATCAGCTGATGAGCCATTATCATCAGATTTGATTACTTCCGAATTTTTTATTGGGTGCAAAGACGTAAACGGTCTACAAACACAATCCAAAGCCGTGTACCATTCGAAAAATGCAGCAGTATTGCCATTTGACATGTTTTCGATATGTTGATGGAATAATTGTATAATTAGTCGAATAGTATGGTGAAAATGATGAAAAATTGTGATCTCATTTTATCCGCTGTACTTCTATCTGCCAGTGCTGCATTTTAACTCGAAATTTTTATCAAGTAAATGTTAAACGCTCGGGAATATTTTGGCAAAATTTGAGCGAAATCGGTACACAGGGTAACCTGTTGAAATTGGCAATCAAAATCATCCATGAGAAAAAAGACACCCTGTACATAAGTCTCAATCGGTCCTTTGATTGCTGAGGTATGCAGCCCTGAAACTTGGGTGACCGGATTTCCCATGGCCGGGTTTAGCGCCGCAGTACCCTATCCTATGCAGTGCACATGTAGTAGTCACTAATTAGTTAAGAAAGGTTTTCTGTAGCGGTTGCATAGTACGTGGAAGGGGGGTATTTTTTGTAATTTGATATGCCTATCGGATTCCCATCAAAAACTGCATATGTAGATGAAGTTTTTATCAAAATTTGCTCAGGCATCATCGAGATATTGATGGGTAAAGGTGGGCAGGTCGCATTTTTGCCGTTTTTCAACGTTTTTAGCCATATTTCAGCAACCGCAGGGCTTGAGGGCTACAATTTGGTACGCACATACATCCCATAGGGATCCAAGTCTGGACCAATTTTGAGCCCAATCGGCCACCTGTGTGGCGAGATATAGTGTCACAAAGTGCATTTCTGTATATTTTGCACCTGTTGCAAATTTAGTTTTTTGAATACCACGGCGCGAATACATGCCCTGCACGGGGTAAAATTTTGACAGCAAGTAGAGAAGGGTTAGCCTAAAACCTTAGTACTACCGCAAAAAATCTCTATTATTGGAATTGGGACTACAGTCCTCTCGAATAGTGAAAAATACAGCAAAAATTTTCCCGCCTTTTTTATTTTTTCAAGATAAATGAGCAATACCACTGAAATTTTTTCTCGTAAGTAGCCTATCTTATGTAAAATTTGATGTAGATTTCAAAAATAAAATTGTTTTTCCCAAAAAATTTAACCCCTAGCATATAATTTTGCAAAAGTAGTATATTTTTGTGAATTTAGGGTAAGGGTTAAATTTTTTGGGAAAAACAATTTTATTTTTGAAATCTACATCAAATTCTACATAAGATAGGCTACTTACGAGGAAAAAGTTTCAGTGGTATTGCTCATTTATCTTGAAAAATAAAAAAGGCGGGAAAATTTTTGCTGTATTTTTTACTATTCGAGAGGACTGTAGTCCCAATTCCAATTATAGAGATTTTTTGCAGTAGTACTAAAGTTTTTAGGCCTAACCCTTCTCTACTTGCTGTCAAAATTTTACCCCGTGCAGGGCATGTGTTCGCGCCGTGGTATTCAAAAAACTAAATTTGCAACAGGTGCAAAATATACAGAAATGCACTTTGCGACGCTATATCTCGCCACACAGGTGGCCGATTGGGCTCAAAATTGGTCCAGACTTGGATCCCTATGGGATGTATGTGCGTACCAAATTGTAGCCCTCTAAGCCCTTCGGTTGCTGAAATATGGCTAAAAACGTTGAAAAACGGCAAAATGCGACCTGCCCACCTTTACCCATGAATATCTCGATGATGCCTGAACAAATTTTTTCCTAAAACTTCATCAACATATGCAGTTTTTGATGGGGAATCCGATAGGCATATTATCTCGATTCACAAAAAGTACCCCCCTTCCGCCTATACTACAGGCTACTCTCAATCCTTACAGAAAACGTCTCTTAATACCTTGGCGTAAGTACACTGTAACACTACAGTATGGTCTGCTCAGAGTAGTTTGCATGTACTTATGCTGAAGAGGAGTACACGAAGCACGGAGAGAAATCCCCACTTATTCACTTATAACTTCATTTTACGCAACACAATTTCAGTTCCCCAGCGAACTCTTGGTGGACAGACTATACGAGGGAGAGATTGCTAGAGTCTCTAGTCTCTTTACTGTACACGCTTGGCTAAGAAAAATGAAATGTGAACAATAGACTATGAACAAGTTTTGCAAGGAAAAAGCGCTACTACGTACGTACGTGTTCCACTGGCTAAATGCGTGAATGCGACCTCATCCATTTCAGGACAAAGCCTACGTGAACGCCACCCTCATTCTTCTGCTGTCTCGATTTGCCAAGAATCTACAGAGTTCCACGGCTGCCTACGTGCTGAATCTGTGTCAAGAACAGTTTCGACTAAACGCAGAAGACGCAGTACAAAGCAAAGAAATGACACCCGTGAACAAAGTAACGGAGAAACTGGCCACGGTTAGCCAACAGCTGCTGGATCACTACGTGGAAATGGAAGGATTCGCCCTGTCCCAAGTATGGAATGGATGTCACGACTAGCCGAAACATCAAACTCACGAGTTGACCCAGGCTGCTGTCATAACACAGTAGACGAAACCATTCGTCGTTCTGGGTGAACTCGTGACGTTGATGTTTCGGCTGGTCATCAGCCGGGGCCACTTCGTGACCATCTATAAGAAAGAATCATAGCGCGGGTAGCGATAGCGAATATTCGTTTATTGACCAGTTGCGCTGAAAATTATTGTTGGGTGGTCGCGAGCTGACCTCTCCAATTTACCTGAACTTCAGTGCAATTTTTGATCGGTTACTCAGCCGACACCGATCAAAAATTGCACTGAAAATCAGTAAATTCAGCTCGCGAGCAGACAGACCACACAGATCTGTTCAGCGCAACCGGTGAATAGCCTGGGTATTGTGAGGTAAACCCGGCCACGGGGTAAACCCGGTCACCTAAGCTCCTGTGAACTTACTGTTTCAGCAATTGATAAAGCGAAATAGCCCATTTGATAGAGGAGAGTTCAAGGAATCGATTGATATCATATTTGTCTCAATCGGTCCATTGGTTGCTGAGATATGCAGCCCTGAAGCTTAGGTGGCCGTTTTTCCCATGGCCGGGTTCATCCCATTTTACCCTACTGTATGGTATATGTCTGCAGTTGCTGGTGAAAAGCGTGGAGACGCGCGATTGGCTGGGGTGCGCCGAGCCGCGCGCCGTGCGGGCAGTGATGAAGCGGGTTGTGGAAGATCTGACGGGGATCGACGCGAGGGTGGGTCAGTTGCTGGAGGAAGGCGTCCGCAAGGATCGCAGCTCCGACTCCTCTAGGCGTACGCCAGGTACGGTAGGGTACTGTGGGGTAAATCCGGCCCCCTAAGTTTCAGGGCTGGCATATCTCAGCAACCAATAGACCGATTGGGACGAATGTTACGTCAATCGATGCCAAGAACTCTGATCTCTCAAATGAGCTATTGGTGGATCATTTGCTTAAACAGCCAGGTCAACGGAGTGTAGGTGGCCGGGTTTACCCCGCAGTACCCACTGCTTGCCCTTGTATGTGGACAGGGCGAAGCATCATACTTCCGAGTTCACCCAGCCGGCGTTTCGTCCCAGTTATTTGGGTTTTCAAGTACCCAGGGATGGGTTTTTTCGTTTGCAGTACGTCCTCCATTCTTCCCCTAATTATCCACCATATGCAATAAGAGCCACTGCTTGGTCGCGAGGTGACCCCTCTGAACTAACCTTGATTTTCAGTGCAACATTTGATCGGTAGTCGACGCGAAGGTCGGCGAGGAAAAAACAAACGAGCAAGAAAGACGACCGCGCCGACCTTCGCGTTCGGCTACCGATCAAAAGTTGCACTGAAAATCAAGGTTAATTCAGAGGGGTCACCTCGCGACCAAGCACTGGCTCTTATTGCATATGGTGAATAATAAGCAGAATTATATGTTCTTGGTACCCAGCCACTGTCTTCATGCTGCTTTTTCTAGGCGTCAGCCTTCTGCATGGTGGAGGCGCGGCTGGCCGATCTTCGGCTGCGTTGGGCGACACCTCGTTAAGCAACACGCTGGGCAAACTGTGGACAGAGCGCATCGACTATTTCAGCAGCGTGGAGTTCACCAAGGTCAGCGTCCTCAGCGGCATTGTGAAGATCGCGCTGAAAACCTTGCTGGAGAGCGTTCGACTCAGAACGTTCAGTACGTACGGATTGCAACAGGTATGTAGGTAAAGCATTGCACAATGATCCGTACTGCATCTTTGCATACGTAGGATACTGTGGAATAAACCCAGCCATGGGGTAATGCCGTGTTCACCAGACGTCCGTAAATCTGTAAAGCGTATCTAGGAGTACATGATTGTTTGCGGTGCGCCCTGTACGCTTTACGGAAGTACGGACGTACGGATTTACGGACGTCTGGTAAAAGCAGCATAACCCGGCCACCTTGCTCCTGTGAACTTGCCGTCTCAGCAAATTATGAAACCAAACAGCTCGTTTGAAAGAGGAGCGTTCAAGGAATCGATTGATATACTATTTGTCTTACTCGATCCATTGGTTGCTGAGATATGCAGCCCTGAAACTCAGGTGGCCAGATTTTTCCATATTTTTCCGGATTACCCTAAATGACGTACTATTTGGTGTGCACTATTGGGTAACGCGAGGCAAAACCGCCCATGGAGAAAATCCGCCCATCTATGGCGCTTTTACCTCCATTAGGCCTAGGTTGTCAAGTTATGGCTAGGAACGAAGAAACAGAGGCAGAAGTTTCCCGAGATACATTTTCGAGAGCCATGTTTTGAATGGGGTAAAAGCGCCAAAGGTGGGCGGATTTGCCCCATGGTTGGTTTTGCCCCACGCTACCCTAACGTTTTTACATACATACCGTATTTTTGGGTGGGCTATACAAAAATCGAGAGGTCTGATGGGAGGTTATACACTGGAGGGGGGGGGGGGGGGGAAATAAAATGGGGTGGGGATATACACTGGGCAAAATGTATGTTTGTGAGAGGTGTGTAGAGGCATGTTTTTGAGGTCAAAAGTATGTGTTTTAGGGCATAATCGCGGTCAAAACAGGGTTATTCTAGTACAAGACATGCTCAACTAAGCTTATAGGCATAGTAGCTTGGTGTAGGAGTAGCTATAGCTAGCTTATGACCAGCTTACATAGGTAGGCTAGGTACCTTCCAGTACATGGGGGGTATACACCAGGGGGATATACACTGGGCAAAATTTATGTTTTGCCAATGGGGGGTTATACACTGGGGGGTTATACACCCAAAAATACGGTATGTACTGTACGTTGTTGAGAGTTTCTGTGTTGTTGTGTCAGGTGCAAGTGGACGCTCACTATCTGCAGCTGTACCTGTGGCGTTTCGTCAGTGATGAGCATCTGGTGCACTGCCTTCTGGATGAAGTGGTCTCCAGTGCCGTTCACAGATGCGTCCAGCCGCAGCTGATGGAACCGAGTGTGGTGGAATTGATCTGCGAAAGGGGCTGATCTGATTGATTAGGTATGTACACGGTATGTAGGTATGGACCAGTTGCGTTGTCGCGACGGGGTTGGTTACGATGGCGTTGGTCAAAAGGGGAAATTTTGTGTCCAATGGGAATAAGCTTCTGTGACGTCATGTGACACTTTTCCTGGGCTGTGGTTGGCTGGCTAGCATGATTACTTGTGATAGGCTCCTATGTTTACGAAAATTGGTGCAATTTTAATTTCAAGATGTGGCGAAAAATTGTGTACCTACATACATAGCTTCCTCCGTCCATACGTACATAGTGGTATGTACATCGACTAATACGTACGTACGTACTCCTTTCGAAGCTTGCCTAGCGGCCTAACAGGCTAACACACTTCACAAGATTTGGGGCACAGCGTTCGTACGGTGAGGCTATGTTTGCAAGGCTTGAACCACCCATTGGCGAACGAGTAACACGCAGGATACGAGTCCTCGCATTTGATTTCATCTTCATCTTCTTTCTCTTCGGTTTGTGTCGGAGCTTTTTCTTCTTCTTCTTCTTCCTTTGCGTCCTCATCTTTCTCAGCTGACCCAGACGGCTGTCCATCTTCTTCGGTTGGCGTTTTTTCTTCTTCTTCATTTGTATCCTCATCTTTCTCAGCTGACCCATCGGTTGGCGTTTGTTGTTCTTCTGTTGCATGATCATCTTTCTCAGTTGACCCAGCCGCGTTCTCTTCCTGCTCTTCTTGTGATGGGGCTGGTTCGTTTTCATTCGTTTCTTCTTCCTCTTTTGCTTCTTCTGCTTGCGATGGAAGCTCTTCGTTTTCGTCTTCAGGTTCTGTGCGAGTTTGTTCTCCTTCTTCTTCTTCATCTGTCTTTGGTGGTGCTCTTTGTTCTTCGGTAAGGTTTTCTTTGTCTTCCTTGGGTGGAGGAGCTTCCACGTCTGAAAATGATGAGATCAGCGATCCTTGTTCATAGCTTAGGGTTGTCGGCGTTACGAAACAACATTTGTTGGGAGTTCGATTCCCGAAATAAATTGTTTCTTGGCTAGTACACGATAAGATTGATATGATGGGTACTGTGGGGTAAACCCGACCATGGGAATATCCGGCCACCTGAGTTTCAGGGCTGCATATCTCAGCAACCAATGTGCCGATTGAGACAAGTATGATATCATCTCAATCGAGTCTTGAACTCTCCTCTCTCAAATGAGCTATTGGTTGATCATTTACTGAAGCAGCTACTAGTTCAAGGGAGCTTAGGTGGCCGGTTTTCTATTGACCAGTTGCGCTGAACGGTTGGTACATTGAATTGGATATTTCTTGAGGATCTCCTTTGCCACCACTTGAATGCCTTCCCAGGTTTCGATGCCGGTCGGTACGATGTACTTCTCCTTCAGTGTGAAGCTGCCGCGAGGCGGGAGCTCCAGCAAATAGGTGAACTTGATCTTTGCAGCTCCCTTGGACCAATCGTCAGAGCCGCCTGCTGCTTCGTCTGCATATTAAAATTTGAAGGAAAACGGTGACGTCCAAGGCATTAAGAAACGTTTTCTGTAAGGATTGAGAGTAGCCTGTCTGTAGTGTACGCGTAAAGGAGGGTGCTTTTTGAAATCGACTTGATATATGCCAATCGGATTCCCCATCATAAACTGCACATTTTGGATGAATTTTAAAAAAAATTTGTTACAGTAGTAGTAGTAGTATACGTACAGAGGGCATCGGCTCCGGTAGCAATCTCGTATTCACTGCCGTACACTTGTCTCAGTCTTTCGGCACCTCTTTGAGCCAACGCTACCTAAAAATAGATATGGATGTATCGTCAGGCAGGACGACATTTTTCCGGACTTTGGACTGGCTAAAAAAAAGTGCAATGAATCCGAGCAGGCGACTCCCATGCCCGAAAATTTAATCCGTAATTTCCTGTTTTGCAGTAGCTGTTTCCTTGTTGTAAGCTTCCTACAGCACATACAAAATACGTACAGTATGTATACGTTTTCAATTACGCGCTGCCTTACAAGTTCGTCTTTGTCCTCGGGGTAAGTTCTTCGTTTGTAGCCGTAGGGGTACATCCAGATTCTGCCGTAGTTGTGGAAGCTGATGGAGGCTTTGAGCAGGTCTTTCCGGGGCAGGATGAAATCGCGCATCGCTTGACTCTCCGGCTCGCTGAACGCCGTCGCTCCGTGATATGTGTCGCTGCAGGGATTGGAACTGGAGCCGACGGCTGCAAGTAAACGTAAATGTAGTTCATAATGGGTACGTATGTGTACACGTACGGTATTGCACCGTGTACGTACGAGTTGAAGTGGAACATTTATCGTGAATTGAATACTACCGGTCAGCAAGAATCACTTCAAAAGAATGCTACGATGTACGTACTACCATTTGATTGCTGAGTGACCCGGTCAGTTTTGCCCACTCTCCCACTATTGCCCATACGCCCATACTCATGCCGCGTTCACCGTACTTCCGTAAATAAAATCCGTCCGTCAGCCCGTGTCCGTTAACCCATATACAATACGGGTTGACGAACGGACACGTTACGGATTGACGGACGGATTACTGTATGTTCTGACCGCGGCATCAATTAGTACCACGCACCACCCTGTTTGTGTACTCAGAGGCTGGGCCAGGGGGAGGGGGAGGGGTCCCCCCTCCCCTACCACCTGACGTAATTTGTGAATCATCCCTTACTAGCCCAGAACCAGTCGAAGTTTCGGTTCAGGTCCACTCCGTAGCAGCCCCTGGACCAGCGTTTCACCCTCTGCAGCTTTCCCCATCCGCTGCGTCGCTTTTTCGTCTCTTCTCGCGGCGGGGGAGGGCGTCGATTTTTGCGCCACATTCTGTCCTGGAAAAATCACCATCTGGTTTTATCTGATACAGTAATCTTGCTTCAACAAATCAACAGATGGCGAAGATAGGAGAGGATTCTTTGACCTTGTCGTGAGTGTATTCGTATCCATCTGGGTTTGCCACTGGCAGAATGTAGATGTCCATGTTGTCCAAGATTTCGGTGATGTGAAGGTCCGATCCGTACGAAGATGACAGCTGCAAAATTTATGGTGAATAAATAGGTCACGCATAGCGTATGTAGAGTAACGTGCGTTTATGGTTCGTAAATACGGAACCTACCGTACCTTGTGGATGAAATACAACGCGGTTGCTGGAGCAATCCATTCTCTGGCATGAATTCCAGCATCGATCCACATAGCTGGCTTTCGGCCATTGGGCACTGACTTTCCAAACTAAATCATACAGGAATTATGGGTAAAATCGCCAAAAAAGTTAGTGGTTTGTCAAGTTTTCTGTCTGGTATCAGCATGCCAGTAGCGCTGCTTTATTAGGTATACCTTGATTACGCGCATTTCTCTGTTTTCATGCGTTCTGCCTATGGTCTCCATCTTGACAAAGCTGGGGTACTGGGCGACTACTTTCTGCATGAATTTCTCAATCTAAAATCGCAAAAATTACTATTTTACTTGTAACGGTGTGGCAGCAGCAGTAGCGGCCTAAATTTGGCGTACCGTTATCCTGATACGTGTTGTACTCTTATGTAGCGGTATGTGCATAGTTTTAATTCACAAATTCGGGGTTACACCGCTATCTGATAAAAAGTGTTGCACATGTCTCGCACATCCAACCTCTGGGTATCGATTATATTGATGCAGTGGCAATCCATGCACTGTCAACGGGTCTGCTACCACCTTGGAAGCTCTATCCAGCGCACCAACATCTGTCTTTTCATCTATGATTTCCCTGCACAGAATTTTATGTTTATATTGTAGTTTTTGTCCAGCTATTGATTTTGAACTGACGACTTACTGTGCCAAGTTGATGTCGGCTTTTTCAAATCGGATGCCATGCTGTCTTAAATCTTCTTTGAACTCATTCAGCACAGAAGGTGGAACCAAAACCTGGCCCGGCCGATATTTGGAAGTCGATGGTGGTTCCCAAAAGTCCAGCTGAAAAAATCATACCTATACATTATGCATCTCTTTGGGTATAGACGTTGTACCTGTACGCTGTGCTCATAAAATATGCCAAACGTGCGTACAAAACTACATTACAGCGAACCTGTGCTTCTCCTTCGTCATTTCCTTCCATCCATTTTGATGTCAAATGTTTCACTTGAACCTCGTTATCAGCGTACACGCGGTACACTTCGTACCTGAAAAAGCCACGGTCGTGAAACGTGAAACTACATATACGACAGGGTACTGTGGGCGCTGTGGGGTAACGCGACCGACACCATTGGCTGTTTCTTTACATACGTAGGTCAGGATCAAGGTCAAAACCGGAAGAAAATGATATCATCCTGAATTTTCCCCTGTCTTTCCTTATTTTGCCCCCGCCGTACGTGCAGTATTAGCCAATTTTGCGCAGTTCCAGCGTCCAATTTTTTGGCTTACCCGTCATAACTTTTCCTGGCTATTGTGACCCCTAATGAGATGAGCAGAAGAAGCAAAGAGAATCTTTCAAGTCTCATCATTCCTGGCTTTTTTCTACCTGCCTACCTAGTAGGACTGGCTTGACTGATTGACTGCTTCGGTTTGCTTGCATGATCCGCATTTCGTACTACTTGTACGTATGTACTAGTATGTACACAATAATTTGTACCAGGTCAGGCGTGAAATTCAGCATGCGTAATTAGGAATGGCTCAGGTGTGAAAACAAATCTGAGAATTTTATAGTGCGAGCGATTTTTTGCGCTGATGCATAGTGGACTAAATAAATACCTACCGGTATGTACTGTACGTACGTACGTACGTAGGTGAGAAGGACGCACATTTGTACTGCATTCTTTTATATGCAATGCTGCAGCTTTCTAAACCGTAGAAGCAAAAGCTTGTTGTCAAATATTGAAATTAGAGTGAGGTGGACCGGACGTCTAAACTCCGTCCGGTCAACATGTTGTCGTACTATGTACACTGTTCATTTTTATCGGTAGTTCCGCTTTTTATTTTTCAAACAATAAACATCCATCCGGCTCTTTGAATAGGAGAAGTACCAGAGACGTTTTCGCTGAGAAATTGTCATCTGGGTTGGGTATACACATACTACGTACGTACTGCACTTAGTGCCATGTTTGTCCATGCCTGCTATATATACCGTATCCCTAACTACCACCAACGAACGTAAAACAATACCACTATGGTCGAAAGTTTGAAATTTATTTGTTCGTAAGTATGTGCAAACGAACAGTAAGTTAAAAACGAAATCAAGTACATACGTACACGTTCGTGCATCTTCAATCAATCGCGTTCCTTTTCTTGACAGCCAGTACCAGCCAGCATAGAACTGCATGTCGAGAAGTGTCAAAGTCGAGCATATCTCGAACAATGTCATCTCACTTCAAACCACCACACTTTTTATATCCTAATCTTAGTCAATTTTTGCGACAGAAAAACTTGTCACCTGTCATTGGAAGGATAAAAATAGGTATCATCCACCGTTCGCATCTTTCAGCTGAAGATGATCAATACTTTCATCAAACCAGATATTGCATAAAGATTGCTGGATGCGATGCGCTCAGTGCAGTATTTTATTTTATTACCATCGACTGGAGTGCCACTTGACACAGATTTTCAACTTCATCCAAAAACATGCCATCACCATCCAGCTGGACTCATCGAAACCTGTATCTCATTTCAGCTCACGCTTCTTTTGGCTGCTGAGGTTGTGTCGCAAGTCTACTGTAATGACTCATGTATAAGCCCATGGGGTTATGAAGAAATTAGCGGATCGGCGATTAGAGAGATCGCGATCATACTACTCACTTTTGCGTGGAACTGGACCACGTACACTTTCTGTATCCATTATTTTTCGTTCATTTTTGTCCACGGGGCTAGATACCGGCATACGAGAGGGGATTATACACGAATCATTACAATAAGTTGGATTACTCGCTTCTGCTGCAACGTCCGTCATTAGTAACAGAAGAATATCAACCAATAAGAAAATGGTGATGAAGTTTCTCATTTCTATCACCACCGTTTTGACCGCTGGACTTCTGGTGCTGCAGATGGGACTGGGAGCTGATGCGAAGAAACTGGAGGCGAAAGCACAGAAAAAATTGGCGAAACAAGTGGCGGAACTGGGAGCGGAATGGTCATCGTGCGTGGAAACCACTCACAAAGTCTATGGACTGAAGCGAATCAAATGGATTTTGGATTCAGGTACTACGATTATTTATGTTTTTTTAACTTTGCTGTTTATTCACTATTCAGTAAGTGGATGAACCAAAATCATATGGCTCTTTTGAAAGATAGTTCCAGGAAGGAACCGATCGGGACCACCTCGCGACAACCCTGAGGAGGTCTCATCTCTAGCTACTGTGCTTGCAGACATACCAAACGTACCACTGCTGCGCTTCAAACGTGAACTCCGAATTCGCTCCGAATTCGGAGCCCTGACTATGCTCCCAACATGTAAAAATCTCGGAGGTTCGTTTCGAACTCGCTCCGTTTTCCCAAACGTGCGTGTAAACAACCCAGATTGTAATTCGAAGACGTACGAGGTACGAGTAATTGACGTTCGGTTCGGTTCAGAACGAAGTCTCTCCAAACTCGGAGCGAACTCGCTCGGATGGAGCAGGTCTGAAGCGCACCACTGATTGTATGCATGACTGTTATTGTTTACAGTGGATTACATCGTGAACACGACGCGAGGAGTGCATTTGGCGGCGCCGGCCGGTATCATACTGAACGAGCCTGATTACAAGGCGTACATGCAGAAGCAGATCCACAGCTGCAGTCAGTGGGCGGAGGGGGTGGCGGGGGGTCTCTGGGATCGAGATCGCATCGTCGCACTGGAACGCCAAGTGCATGAGGCCAAGCTGAAGCTCAAACAGTTCCTCAGGAGCTGAGCTGCCGAAACTATGAATGTATTTTTAAAAAAAACTACACAGGGTGTATGGTAAAGTCAAAGTGTTACGGTACTATGGGGTAAACCCGGACACCTACGTAAGCTGAAGTGCTGAACTTACCGCTTTCAGCAAATGATGAACCATGGTAGCTCATTTGAAAGAGGAAGTTCCAGGAATCGATTGGAATGGAATACTTTTCTCGATCGGTATGGTTGCTGAGATATACTAGGTGTCAGGGTTTACCCCACAGAACCCTATCTGGTAAAATGTATGGCAAAGTCAAAGTGTAAAGTGCATAATGACCAGTACATAGGCCAGTTGTGGGGTATACTGTACGTTGTACGTACAGACATACAGAGTATGAAAATAGCCACATGTCCATTGTAGGTACGTCCACGTATAACCACTCATGTCGGTTGCCAACTTGCCAGACCATGTGGACTTTATAATATCTGCAACCTTACGTACGTACGTAGCTTGTGCAGCAACGACATTCATACTATGCTTTTGTGTATGGTATGTACTACTGTGTGCAGCGTAACAATACCTGCAGCACCAAATGCGAATATACAGGGTGTATCAGAATAAACTCACCGGATGTTTGTGCTTATTTCTCCCCACCGGAGTGTCACGTTCAAATACGGTTTTTTGCGTTCAATAGCCAAGGCTTCAACGTTGATGGAGCCAAAATTTCAGCTTCCTAGGCCAACAGGACTCAAACAGCTCGATTTGCAAAGCGTCAATTTTCACACATTTTGCAGGCGGCCAAGTACAGATCGGCTCCAGTTTTTCTCTCCCCAGTTTACCTACAACCCAGTTTTCTCCTCAGTTTTTCTTCCGCAGTATTCCTCTCCCCAGTTTTTATCTGGAGCACAAGTTTCGGTAGAGGTTTTCACCTCCGTGCCACTTCCCTTGCAGATTGAGACTTGGCAAACAGTGTTACGGCCAAAATTCGGTCATCCAAGCTTTCCTTGGAACGCTGAAGCCATGGTGATCAAACTTACGTCTAACTTCGACAAGACTGCTCAAAAATGCATGAAAGTTAGCGTGGAATGGTGGAAAGAGCGAGAAAAAAGCGAAAATGCAAATCCGTTGCCCTGCCTCAGTGTCCTGCCTCCGTTTTGCGCCAAAAAAGGTGCCACAACTTTGACCGCTTACAGCGCCATGACAAGACAACCTAGGAAGCTAAAAATTTTGGCTGCACGAACGTTTAAGCCTTGGCTATTCAACGCAAAAAACCGCATTCGAATATGTCACTCCGTTGTGGAGATATAAGCACAAACACCCGGTGAGTTTATTCTGATACACCCTGTACAGTACAGTACAGTACCTTTCATGGTTTACTTTACTACTTCACCAGAACACAGAATGATGTATGTATGTACGTATGTAGGTAAGAAAAAAAGAGAGCCATCTTATCCTATCACATGTGTCGTCTTATCAGGCATCTTCCTCCTCCTCCTCTTTCTCCTCCTCCTCATCATCATTCTCCTCGTCCTCAGGGAGGCCAAGTTCAGACGTCAGCGGGTACTCGTTCTTCTTATCCTTTCCTTCCTCCTCCTCCTCCTCCTCCGCTGCCCGCTCCCACGCCTCTTCTTCCTTCTGCTTGATCTGCCTCCTCCTCTCGATCTCGTCGGCAAAGTCCTTCTTGATGTAGAGGTAGTAGGAGTGGAAATCGTCGCAGCCTAGCTCCTTCCGATCGCCCACGCCCTCTTTCGCCGCCATCAACGCCACGATTTGCACCATGAACCAGAATTGGACTGCAGAGAAAGCAATGCGAAAGATGCAAATGGCTCGGGTTTCACTTGGGTCTTCGTATGCATGGCAGCTTATGTGTTCTCGTCAAGCTTACAGTTAGTTTGTACGGCGTGCGCTCTGCCCTTTCGCACGAATCTGACCACCTCCAGGACATCCGGCACTTTCCGCTCAGTTCGAATCACATCGCGGCAGATGAGCAACACAGCTGCAACAAAGCAACAAAAATATCTTCAAGCTGCAAGAGCATTTAACCTGGAAAAACTGGGACAAACTACAATAGGTAGTATCTGAAAGGCCTTTCAGGCTTTTCAAGCCTTTCAGGCTTTCACGCAGGAGTATGTGTGTAGGAAAAGCATTGCATCAGTCAGGTAGAGTAATACTAACTTGTGTCGACTTGATTGCCGGTGGCTACGTACGTATGTTTGTGATTGCATTTGCATTGTGTTGTGCGAAGTTGTGGTGCTGAATGCAATGAGACAGGTGGCCTACGTATGCGATCTGTGTGCTGAGCCGAAGTGTCAGCGCAGTTCATCTCCCTCCCTTACTGTTTTGCAGCGTTGTTTGGTTTGGTTCCTCTGTTTATTTCGCTGCTAACAATATTTATTCGTGTACATATTTGGAAGTTGGAACAATCTTGGGAATAGTTTTTAAAGATGCCTCACCCAGTGTGCCAGTACGTCCAACGCCGGCAGAGCAGTGAATGACGACGGGCCATTTGTAGTCAGTGGGAATGGAGGGATTCCAGTTGGAGGCCACCTGACGCCAGCTCTCCACAACGTTCACGATGTCAACCAGAGGATTCACCGTCTTAGGCACCTTCTGTAGAGGTAATTTAGAGCAGATTGCGGGTTCCAATGTGCATAACGGTGCATGCATTGCATTGCATACAGTAGATTATGATATCGTGTAACATATAGGTACATGCACGTACGTGGTCGGGCCATATTTTGCAGAGGACGTGGAGGACGGTTCGGGTTTCTTCGCCACCTTCGCGGTGCAGCTGGACTTTGTGATAGACGAGGCCATGCACGTGATCCTTCAGCATCTCCTTGCTGTCCCAGTCCGTATCTACCTTCCACTTAACCGGTGAGTTTTCAACCTCTTCCTCCAAGTAGTATTCGCATTTGAGGCTGCCGCTCTCCATCTGCACAAAATAAGTACCGAGTCGAATAGACGCAAAATTTAATTAAAAAATCAAAATTTAGTCGAAGAGAACGACTTATTGCCGCAAGATTATGTTTTGTGGACTGTGGAGTAATGATAAGAAACCTGACCCACAGGGCACAGATCTGAAATTTCATTGAGACTTGTGCTAGGTAGGTCTAAATGCTTGATGAGCCCTCGTCTTGGATATGCCACCTCCATTTTGCCCCCCGGTTAGGCTATCAATACGACCCCCTGAGCCCTGATTTTTACGAAAATTATTCTTTTTCGAAAATTATTTCTTACGTAGTCGCAGAGCATGACGATACAGAGCACTTTCTCCTGCCAGACCATCCTCCAGAAGTCCGCCATTGTGTTTTCCATGGGGCCTTGAGTCAGGATCATCCGACCTCCCAAGTACAGGTCCACGTAGTTCGCATGACTAAAGTGTTTAGCAGACATACAGTACAGTAGTCAGGTACCAATGTCACAGAGCAATAAAAATTTGTAATACGCATCGACGCTTGTAGATTTCGGTCACTGTGCATAATATTTAGTGGTCTCACATGTAGTCGTCGCCACCATCCGTGAGCTTCACTCGGCTGCTATCCAGGCACTTCGTGTCTTAAAAATACACAAATCGGACAGATGTGCATAAAACAATCTTATAATATCGTCCAGCTGCTAACAATATGCAACAAAATGTTTCCACATCTTACGCGTTTTAGGACAATATCTTTGGTCACCAAATACTTGAGGGGGTTATACACGACGCTTTACAGTACCTCGATATCGGTTCTGGGCGGGGTGCGTATTGTAAGCCTCGATGGATGCCGTGAGATCAATTGTAGGCATGTCCTCGAACTCTCTCACCACCACTTTCTCACCCTTCTCGTTCATCTTGTGGTACTTCTCCTTAAACTCTGCAGCGGAGAGTAGGGGGAAAATTCTGCGCGCCTGAATAAAAAGAAAAAATCTTTATGTGCTCTTCGCCTCCGATTGCACGTATCAACTAACATCGATTGTGCAGATTGGAATACCAGGAGTGTATAAAATAAACTGTTGCGCAAACCTCTTCCTCTTGTTGTCGCTTCTCCTCCTCTTCCATCCTCTGCCGTTTCTCCTCCTTCTCCTTGCGTCGCTTCGGCAGCCAGAAAAAAACGAAGAACCCACCAGCCACGCCTGCGCACAACACAACCGCAACTCCGCCAGCGATCGCGCCAATCATCGCTCCCTGGGCCTTGCCGCTAGGAGGAGATTTAGTGGGCTTGGTTGAGTCTCCTAAAATAACATATGGACCAGTTGCGTTGTCGCGATGGGGTCGCTCGATAACGACCCCGCGGCATTTGGTGTAAGCTTAGATACAATAGGTGCCAATGGGGATGTGAACTCCATAGAACTCCATAAACTCCATTAGCAACGAACTTCTCTATCAAGGTAGAATGTGTACGTATCGTATATGCCATACCATCTGAGGGGGTGGTCGTCGCGTCCAGATCTATTCTTTCCGTGCACAGTGTTAGTTCTGACTCCTGCGGTGGACAAGGCTTGATGCGAAGGTAGCAGTAATACTTGCCATTCACCACTTCTCCGGTTAGTTTCCTGGTGATCACATGAGGAAAGGGAACCAGTGGATCCTTCCATTTCTGCACGCATCTCACCGCCTTCTTGTTCTTTTCTAGCGTCATCTCCACATCGGAGGAATTCAGCCCTGCATCAAAAAAATTCACTCAAAAGGATTATTATGGTGCGTTTATGATAGGCCAGAACTAAGTCGGCACGTACAGCCACCGATGACAAAGAACTCCCAGCGCGCTTTCTTTGCGATTTCGCATGTTAGTTTCTGGGGCGACCGACTAGTGGATGGCAGAGATGGGGGCCATTCCCATTTACAGCTGGACCCTCCGCCTGCCAGAGTTTCGCTTCCCATCTGGCAAATCATCGCTTCGCAATCTGCTGCCTCGAGTGCTGTGTTATTACGCAGTTTCAACTCCTCTGCATCCACTGTAGAGATGATCTGACCCCATTCCCATCCCTTTTCCCACTGTGACTTTCCTGACCAGGCTACAAAGAGCAAGAAAGCTTGATCCGCATCAGAATCAATATGTTATGTTGACGTCTTTGCTTTAAATTTTCTATTACTCGGGCATGTGAGTTTGTCCAGTGACTCCACAAAAGCTTCCTGTCCACATGTGGTCACTACTTTCCCACCTTGACCACACAGGATCCCCAGGTTGCTTTTGGCGTTGACTTGAAGCGAAGGCGGTTTGGCTCTGACGCATGGCTCACTTCCGCTAGCTCCCTGTGTGCATGCGTTGCAGTCAGTAGTGCTTGTGGCTCCTTCCATTCCACAGAAGAGACCACCCAGCTTCCAGCTGTAGACCCTCTCCAGGCTGTTCCCAGGGTCTGAACATGCATCTGAGGTTAGTGAAGTGCTTGTGAGTTTGACGCTGTGCTTTTCCAAGTTAGGACAGGTTAGTTCGATGACGCCTCCTTGTCTTGGTATGTGAGTCTCTTCCCTATTTTCGTCCAGTAGTTGGTAGCTTGCGTTGATGAGCATTGTCTTGTGGATGGTCATTGTTTGGTTAGTGGGGACGCATGTTTCGATGGTCTTCTTGCACTCAGCTGTGGTGGCGTTTGTGGGGTTTGTGATGGTGACGAAGTTGGAGGCGAACTTCTTTGTCCAGCTGGGCCATTGGGAGCAGATGACCTTGCCATCTGGGGTCAACCCCATCTTCAACTTGTCCAGATCGGCTTCTGGATAAAGATCATAGCCAGCAAACATGAAGGGAGTATTACTAAATTTAAACCGCGACATAAAGAGAGAGCCAAGAAAAGAGACAAACCTTCGTCGATGGCGTAGATGTAGAAGTGCCACGTTGCAATAACTTTTCCGGCTGTGTCATTCAATTGGCAAAAGATTTTTGATGCACTGTCGGCGTTTGGGGTCAGAGATGAAGCATCAATTTGCCATCCTCTATTGCAACTCCCTGTGAGGGTTGTCTTCGGCTCTCCTGGCTTCAGGGTGAGAAAGCAACTCATGAACTTATTGCACCATTTGCTTTTGGTTGCTTCACTCACTGACAATTCGAATCCATCATCCGATTGTCTGATCAGGATGAGGCTACGGTAGAGCAGATTGGTGTCATTCCAGAAGTTTTTCAGGTCTAAAAATGCATATATCTTTGGCTGCACAGGAACAGTTCAAGTAAATCAGACATCAATACTTTTTAAGGTATATACGGACTCTTTCCGACCCAACTTTGAGCAGCTACAGCGCTCGCTACACAGCACATACAAGCATGCAGTTTTGCTCTTATAGTAGGCCCAACTTAGGTCTATCCATACAAGAAAAGAGCGACGCAAAAGCGTTTGTATTTGGCGCAGTACGACGTCTCAAAGTCACCCCCAAAAACATGGGATTTGGCGCTACTGAACGAACCGCTGGGTATTTTTCAACATCCAGCACACCATTCGATTTGTCTCACTGAGACGAGTCGATCGAGGCCTCTGGCGCCGCTCTACGTTGCCTCTACGCAAAGTTATTCCAGAAAAACCTTATATTGGGGGCTATTGTTTGAACGAAGATTGCGCAATGCACAGGCCGTTTCAAGTTGCGCACAGACGCTTGTTGAAAAGTTCAGGTGATGCTCTTTCATATGAGTACTCTGCCGTTTTCCAACTCGCCCTGGTTGTCTCAGGAGAGATCGATGAAGATAGGACCTCATATAGCCTGTTTACTACGGTATACTCTGTTCAACGAAAGAAAACGTCGAGAAACCCATACTAACGGGTAAACTGGTGAGATTGATGTTTCATGCCACAGTAGAACTTGCCTCTGAGTACATTGACGTTTCATCCAGTCATCCTCCCCTTGATGTTTCATAAAGTGCCCGTGCCCAACCCCGCTATTATTTTGGAAAGGGTCCGTATATACCTTAAAAAAAAACCAAGAATAAATACCGTAAGGCGCTACGTGCCTACAGTATGTATGCCTACATACCTGGCAAAAATCCTACCCAAAAATGAAAATGTTGCAGCTCAGCGCGGTAGAGGAATGTGAAAAAAACAGAAAAAGCGATAATTTAGTCTAAGGTGCGCTATGCCTTGAATAAATGTGTTTTTCATTTTCGGGTACATTTTCGCACAGTGTACTGCCCAACGGTATTCTTTATAGGTACCTATGTAGTAGGTACTACCTGCTGCTTCTGTGCTCAAGCATGATGTGTCAATATATAATTCTGCCTGGGGTTTATCTGCATTTTCCAACGCCTTGCATTCATCCTGCCTATATGAAATGGTGCTGGGACAGAGCTCCGCTCTGGTAGATGTGAACCTCTCTATTTGGCATGGAGTTGTTGTGGTTGGACCGCAAGAACAAGCCTCATTGGTGGGGAGTGCGCAGAAGGCATTTTTCTGAAAAGAACGAGTTTTCAACACGATAGGGCACAGCACTCTCGTTGGATGGACAGACTAGTGCCTGGGGATCGATTGAGATTGAAAGGTGAAACGAAAGTAACTTATTTTTACCCTCCGAATTTGCTTTTACCGGGTAGGTGAAGGTTCCTTTGATGTTTTCGGGTGGTCCACGGTCCCTGGGCATAAATTCGGCCGGATTGGACTTATTCCAGCATCCGCATGTAAAGATGGAACCATTATCTCGCAACTGAGGGTAATTCACGAGCACTGTTGGATCCCCCAGCTTCTTCCACATTCCACCTGCACACTGAATCTCATAGAATCCACCCTTGCGATACCCAAGAGATTCATCTCCAAACTCATCGGTGAACTTTCGGTACCCGGGAGTGATCCGGTCCCAAATCTTTCCCGACTTGCACTCAGGTGGTGGTGGCGCTACCGCTTTTGGAAGAAAGAATTGCAGCACCAAGAGAAGTAAGACTGCCATTCCGACTTTGCCATTGGATCCGCTCTGCATGGCTGTGATGCTTCTTCGCGTTGTTGCCTTCATCTCTCTTCCTCCTTGAAAGGTGATGGCCCTGTTCCTTGGATGGTTGGTATTTCCGCAGTTACAGTCCTTGGCTGTTTTCTCCCGCTCCAGTTGGCTGCTGCACGTCAGGTGAGTTGAGGCGCCTTTCTGGCACTGCAGGTCCGTGGCCCTTGTTGTTTCATTGTTCCAGTGGTCAGTGGCTTCTCCCTGGCTGTGGTGGCTCCAGCACTCATGGCTTCCATCTCCATGGCTCATTTGAGTTGCCTTTCCCTCCGCTCCTTGGTTCCAATCCTCCGTGGCTCTTTTCTGGCTCAGTTGGCTGCTTGCGTTTCCTTGGCTCTGGTGGCCCATGGCCCTCACCGCTCTGTTGCTCCAGTGGTTAGTGTCCCCTCCCTGGCTCTCACGGTCCCCGTGGTTGCCGCAGGCTCCATGGCTCTCCTGGTGATCTTCTGGTCCCCTCCCTGGGCTCTGATGGTCCGTGGCCCCTTTTGCTGCCCCATCACTCCAGTGGCTATGGTTCCCGTCGTGGCTCTGCCTGCTCCCTTCCTGGCTGCTGATGGCTCCGTGGCTCTCCCGCTTACCCCACCCTTCCCCTCCTCCTACCTGGCTCTGATGGTCGTTGGCTGTCACTCCCCCTTCATGGCTCCCGTGACCGTGAGTAGTTGTTGCCTCGTCTTTCCTGGTTCCCTTCGTACCTCGCACAAGTTCACATAAGTCCATTGCAGAATGGGTCAGATCGGAGAAAAAAATGGATCCGACCGCACTGTCGACCCGAGAAACGAGAGACTGGTTGACAACCGAGCGGTTTTGACATTCTGCAGGAAAAAACAGGAAGAGGAAATGTCATTATTGATTGCCAATCTAAAAAAGCATAAAAAAATGAATCCATAACAAGAAAAGGAAGTGATTTTGCCAGCCGGAAATCAAAAACCTGGAAAACAAAAATGTATCTCGATGTACTCTACGGTAGAGTGCATAAATAGCTTCGTCCACTGTTTAAATATGTGTTGGTTTTGGTTGTACGGTATGTTCAATCAGTCACTGTCCTCCTGTCATTCATTCCCTTTTGCAGGAGCGGTGGATTGCCCCGCGCTACCCTATTCAGGCAGAACTTTCTAGAAATTGATGGTTTGTTTACTAATGTGCTGTTTGTTCACCCATACCCGTACAGTAGGTAGGTAGGTACAGAACGTTACGTACGTAACAGTATGTAGATATGCATCGAACGTTCCTGGTATGGACTTTGTTCGAGCCGATAGCCTACAAAGTATGAACCTATTCGACGGTTTCTGTTTGTCTTTCAGCTCGCCTTAATGACGTGTGGTCACACTGAATAAGCCCAATAGAGGAATGGGACATTATTTGTCATTGTCAAGTTTTAAAAGGCACCTGTGTACACTGTACAGACCGAAGATAGATACCGTAAGTAAGTACTGTGCATTAGTAATCTGCTGGTTAAAAAGTCAAATAAAGCCACAATAAAGTCACGTCAAGCCATTGTCACATGTCCAATCGGCTTATAAATCGGCGTATCTATCTACTGTCTCGTGCCAAGCTAGCACTTTTTGCCCTTACGGCCTCAGCCGTAAGGACTAGAATGATTGATTTCCTCAACTGGGGGGTATAGAAAGGAATCCTGCTGGTACTGAAGGGTCCTACGTACGTTGTGTTTTTATGTACGTGCTGAGGAATAGTAGTAGTAGGCATTGTACGTACTGTAGGAAGAAAGGGTTGCCGTATACAATAGATAATCGATACAGGGAGTGGGCGAGGAGGGATTCGAACCCAGTCACCGTATACACTGGTGAGAAGGAGGACGAAAAATTTACCCGTTTGCGCCTTAGTCAACTGAGCTATGTTTAGTATGCGGTAGTTCGAGATCGTTGATATTTGCATAAAGTTAGGTAGTATGAATAGAGTAGATGAATTTGCATAACTTTTGGACTTCTCCACTATCTTTACTATGCTAATTGTAAGGGCTTTTCAATCCTGTTTGGCCCGACGGGACAAACAGCCGCCTATCTTCGCATTCCGTACAATCTCACCATTCCCCAGCTTCCACCCCCACCTACCTGTGCCACCGATACTCTCGCCCGCACATCTGGGCTACCATCTCTTATCGCCCTGCTCACTCCCTTGGCCACTTCTTCGCCTCCGCCAACCCACCATACCTCACACCCATCTATACATATTCATTTTTACAGGCGGCTTGTTTGTCTGTTGGGTAGTCGTATGAACATTTGGAGACACTTTCTCATCGCGACGACACACGGTTTGCTCTCAACTTTTTCGCAACTTAAAACACAACATACCGTAACCAACTGGTACAGTAGTGATATTGGCCCCACGATGGCTCCGGCGCCTAAAGGTATACGTAAGCGGCATAGGCCTAAAGAGGCCTACATAGGCCTAAATTAATTTTTACCAGATGACCCAAAACTATGTAATGCAATCAAAATCAAAGTGTTTTGGGCATTTTACGTCGTACATCAATAGGTTTGAAAGAGAGATTGTCGGATGGCGAGTTCGTCCTATGTGCCGAAGGATATCTGTTCGAGTTTGAGCGTCGCGGCTACCTGAAAGCCGGTCCCTACGTGCCGGAGGTCGTTCTGGAAAATCCCGAGCTGGTCAGACAGATGCACCGCGAATTCGTGCATGCCGGAAGTGATGTGGTTCTCGCTTTTACGGTAAGTCGCTTTTGTTTACCTATATTTCGGTTGATGATCGGAGTGGTGCCAATTCTTGTCGCATAGAAGCCGCTCGTGCCTTCTCCTGTTGATCGACAACACTCTTCTGTTCTCTTCTGTCCTTTCTTTCCTCAAACGGCTGCAGCTGAAAGCTGGGCATTCTGCACCATGTAATCTATTCTATCGCCAGGAATCTATAACATTATACAGGGAGGAAGAATGTACAAACAGTGTAGTGAGGCAGAAGCAAGGCCAGCGAAGAACCGCTGTCCTTGCTTCTGCCTCACTACACTGTTTGCATATTCCTCCACCTTATAATAAATTATATCTTCCTGTCTATTCTATCGCTGCTTTCCTCGAGTTCTTTCTGTCTGCAACATTTTCGCGTATACAACTGTACACCTTTTAGACTTTTACACGGTGCGCACTGTGAGACGCATACCCATCTGGAAAGCTTTCGTGTGGAACTTTGTTAGTACCTATTTTGCAGTACTATGCGCATCGCGAGAAGCTTCGTCTGATTGGACGCGAGCACGATCTGGAACCGCTGAATCGGAAGGCGCTGGAGATTGCCAAATCCGTGGCGGACGAAACTGGAACTCTGATGGCCGGAGGCATCTCCAACACCGGCATCTACGACCCGGACGATCCCAAAACCCACGACACCATTCGCAGCATGTACAAGGTACGTGTAAGTACAAAAGTTGGGTACTACTGCGTTGCGTACCAAAAATGTATTTGTCAAAAGGGCTATAAAGCCTGAAGAATTGGGGAGGCCAGTGCATGATGCCGCCGTTCACCAGACGTCCGTAAATCCGTACGTCGCTCCGTTTGTCAACCAATAACATGTTCGTCCGTCCGTCAACCCAACCCCACGTCAACCTTTTAGAGGTTGACGGACGGCCGTACGGATTTACGGACGTCTGGTAACGCGGCATAAGTCGAACACCAGTGCAGTACGGTTCGGTTTGACCACACAAACTTTCGATTACTACGTAGGCCTATGTCATTCCTGCGTTAACATTTTTACAATACTTTTGCTTTATCTCCTCTTCCAGGAGTGCGTCCAGTGGGCGGTGGAGGGCGGGGCGCAGTACATGGTGGCGGAAACCTGTTCGAGCTACGGCGAGGCGAAACTGGCGCTGGAGGCCATCCTGGCCTACGGCAACGGTCTGCCGGCCGTCGTCACCGTCGCTCCGCACTCCTTCACGACGACGGCGGACGGGATTCCGCTGGCGGACGCGCTGAAGAAGCTGGAGGACGGCGGCGCGACGGTGGTGGGGTTCAACTGCAGCTGCGGACCCCGGCTGATGACCGCTCATCTGCGCCAGGCGAGAAAGATCTGCAAGGGCCCGCTCGGATGCCTCCCCGTGCCCTACCGCACCGGCAAGGGAGAGGCGCATTTTCACGTCATCACTGACAAGGAGACTGGTTGGGGAGTATCTTTTGGGTTTGCTTTGAACCGTTGTTACCTAACCGAGGAGTTTATGTATCGACCTGGGGCGAACAAGTGGGCCTGCTGCTTTGTCTTTGCGCTCGCAGTATGCATGTGCTAATCTGTAGGTACGTAGGCTGCGCAACTGTATACGTACGTACGTAAGGTACCCAGGAGTCCCCGTAAATAAACAGAGCATAATGTCGCATGGTCCACGTTTTTCTTACAAACGGGCAAGAACTTCTTGAAACTGACTGCCCCGAATTATACTGTAGGAGCCCTTGCGCACAGTCAAGTCCACCTTTGCTGTGTATGAAAATGTTGACCACTTTACGGTGGTCCATGCGATATTATTTTATGCTCTGTTATTTATTCGCTGTGTCTGTGAGCCTTGTACTGTGCGCGCATTTTGTGTGTTTTCGCAGGAAATCGGGCGTTTCCGGACGATCTGGACGCGGTGATGTGCGCGGCGAGCGAGTTCCAGACGTTCGGCGAGGCGTGTCGCGAGATCGGCGTCCAGTACGCGGGCATCTGCTGCGGCAATAGCGCCAAGTACTTCCGCAGACTGGCGGAGGCGCTGGGACGCACGCCGCCCGCCAGTCGCTACTCCTCCGACATGAAGAAGCACTTCATCTGGGGCGAAGATCCCAGCTTCAAACAGTTCTACACCAACTTGACAAGTACAGTATAAAAAATGTTATACATTGATTATTTATTGAGGGATTGATAGAAATGCCACGATTTATTGATATCGATATCGATTTAGTCGACATATAAAAAAATTTTTGGTATCGATATCGAATATTTCTAAAATTTGGAAGCATCGAAATCAATCTCGATATCGACTTTTTTCCAAACAACAGTATCGATATCGATTTTCTGAAATTCTGATATCGCGGCATCTCTAGGATATCGTCGTTTTTTCAGAAGAAACTATGGGCAAAGACGGGATACCGTGTGTACAGTAGACGGCAGGCACTTTCAGTGATGAAGCTTCCATCACTATGGGAACATGGGCACCCGAACCTGCACTGCACATTGTGACTGTGTGATCTGTTACGTTAACTCCTCCTCAACGAGCAAGTCTCAGTGGTCAACCGGTTGCGCAACCGATGCAAACCGACATTGGAGGAGTTGCGCAGCCGACATATTGAAGTTGCGCAACCGACGTCTCACGTTGTCCATGGCTACGTAACTTCCATGTTGGTTGGCGTCGATTGTGCTTGTGCAACTCCAACCGGTTGACCACTGAGACTTTCCCGTTGAGGAGGCGGTAAAGTATGTATAACATTAGTGCTGCACTACGTTCTCACGTACATTATGCACTAACTACATAACGTACTGTACATGTAGGTATAGTTTGCTATTGCTAGTATGTATGTACATTACTTACATACGCGTTAGGTACCTAATGGAGTGCATACTGCATATGTACGTATGTGTACAGTTGTTTAGTACCTTACATGCACCCAGGTTATGAGCTATGTACTTACAGCTATGTACTACTACTGTAAGTAGGTGTAGTACGTACGTACGTACCATCCTTAGCATAAAATACTGGCCATCGTTGTCCCCAATAATCTCCACCTTTATCTGCATCTGCATCTTACAGTATCAGTTTCAGTATCAAGGATCAAGCAAGACAAAGGAAGCACATACACTATTACCAAAAATATATAATTGGGCTTAGGGGAAGAATGGAGCACACAGTGTAAACGAAGGAGGCAATCTCTGGCACATATTCGCCCCATTTTATTGGGTTTTTCAATTCCCCAATATAATGGGTACCCATTTTATTGGGTTTTACGAAACCATTTTATTGGGTTTTACGAACCCATTTTATTGGGTTTTTTGATTCGTCATTTTATTGATTTTTTCGATTCCCCATTTTATTGGGTTTTACGAACCCATTTTATTGGGTTGGTTTACCCATTGCAATGGGGAATCGAAAAACCCAATAAAATGGTTTCGTAAAACCCAATAAAATGGGTACCCATTATAATGCCATTATAATGGGGAATCGAAAAACCCAATAAAATGGGGCGAATATGTGCCAGTGATTGCCTCCTTCGTTTACACTGTGTGCTCCATTCTTCCCCTAAGCCCAATTATATATTTTTGCTATTACTGTACCTAACCTACTGTACGTACATACAGTAAGCGAAAAGATATGTATGTATGCAAGCCTAGTGTGAAATCACCGGTATTTTGTCTCAGTATTGTACATACGCCATTCAAGTTCTACACTTAATGATCTCCCCACAAGCAAGCTGTCAAACGCGCTGATGAAGGTGCTGTAACTCTCCAGCGCAGGTGTCAGCAAACGTTGCAGCTTTTGGCGCACTGTTCCGCCATGAAATGCGGGATGGTGCGACAGAGGTTCGGGTTGTTTCGCAGCCATCGTTCGCACGCGTTCGACCGACCTCGCCTGTCCTCGCACGGCTGACCGGCTTGACGACCAGTAAAACGAGTACGTCCTGAAAGCATACCGTACATACCGTACGTACGTACTACAGAATCGAGAGGTCTGATACGAGGTTCGGGTTATACACCAGGGGGATGTACCAGTACGTACATGAAGGAAATTTTTACATGAGGGGGTATACACCCAAAAATACGGTATTACAGTTTAGCCCAATACGCCAATACCAATAATGAGCCTACTAAAGTTATTTAGGTGTTTTTTTCGAAACCAAAACCAAATAAAAAGGTTGATTTCAAAAATCCGTAAATTGGGTTGGTGAAAACAAAAACAAACCCAAACAAACAAACACCAAACCCAAACCAAACAAACCCAAACCCAAACAAACAAACACAAACCCAAACAAACACTAATAGTGCGAATCATGAGCCAGTGATTTACCTGTTTTCTTACAATTCTTCCCCTAAAGCCCCATTTCATTATATATTCTTGCTAATTGCTATAACGATGACAAACCCGAGGATGAAGCTGATGTGACGGTTTTCGCGGGTTGCTGCGCCGTCGCCGCCGCCTGGGCGTAGGTGGGGATGCCGTTGCGGCGCAAGATCTCGTTGGCCACCACTTTCACCGCCTCGAACGTCTCCTCCGCCGTGGGGATTAACTCGCTTTCGTCCAGAATAAATCCCTCCCACTCCGATTCGTCCGGTCTCAGCTCCACCAAATAGACGTACTTGATACCCATAATATCCTTGGCCCAATCGTCCGAACCACCGGCAGCCGGATCTGTGTGGGGAGGAGAAAAAAAATGAAAATGTACATAGGCTTTTACATGTACAGTAAGTGCGGTTTAACGGCACATACATTATGATGATGTTGACATTTCGAAAGCGCGGCGGTTAGATACGAGTTGGGGTGGTTGGGTTTGCAAAATTGGGTCAAGGTGTTCGATTCCCTGAAAGGTTTTAAAAATGATGGAATGTGAAGCATTCAAGTTTTATTGTCGAAGAGGCGAAAAAGCAAGTAACGTGGTACCTACAATGTACTATTGTCTACGTACGTATGAACGAGAGTCAGTCACAGCACACGCAAACTGTGTACGTACTGTACGTACCTGCATGTATATAGGTACGTACGTACGTACGAAAATAATATTACGGCTTACAAAGTGTGTCAGCTCCGCTGCCCACCTTGTACTTGGTGCCGAACTGTTTTTCCAGCTCTCCCGTCGCTTGCAGACCCACTCTTCTCTATGACCAAAACATCCACCCATATACTATCTCCTTTATACCGCGTAAATTAGATAACTACACACTACAGTGTACAGTACAGACCGAATTAATTTTGCTAAACAAATTGCTCTCTGAATTTAAGGTGGATACGGACCCTTTCCAAAATAATAGCGGGGTTGGGCACGGGCACTTTATGAAACGTCAAGGGGAGGGTGACTGGATGAAACGTCAATGTACTCAGAGGCAACTTCTACTGTGGCATGAAACATCAATTTCACCAGTTTACCCATTAGTATGGGTTTCTCGACGTTTTCTTTCGTTGAACAGAGTATACCATAGTAAACAGGCTATATGAGGTCCTATCTTCATCGATCTCTCCTGAGACAACCAGGGCGAGTTGGAAAACGGCGAAGTGCTTGTTCAAACGAGCATCACCTGAACTTTTCAACAAGCGTCTGTGCGCACTTTAAAACGGCCTCTGTGTTGTTCAAACTTCGTCCAAAGCGTTAGCCCCGAATATAAGGTTTTTCTGGAATAACTTTGCGTAGAGGCAACGTAGAGGGGCGCCAGAGGTATCGATCGACTCGTCTCATTGAGACGAATCGAATGGTATGCTGGATGTTGAAATCTACGCAGCGGTTCATCCTGTAGCGCCAAATCGCGTGTTTTTGGGGGTGTTTTTGAGACGTCGTACTGCGCCAAATACAAAAGCTTTTGGGCCGCTCTTTTTATGTATGGATAGACCTAGGTTGGGTCTACTATGAGAGCAAAACTGCATGTTTGTATCTGTCCTGTAGCGAGCGCAGCAGCTGCTCAAAGTTGGGTCGGAAAGACTCCGTATCTACCTTAATACCAAGTCGGTGACGTCAGAAGGATATTCTCGTCTTTGATGCCCGAAGGCGTGCGCCCAGATCTGGGCGTAGGTGTGCAGGGTGATGAAGCCGTCGATTCTGTTCCTGCGGGGCTGCACGAAATCCCGGACGGCTCGCGCTTCCGGTTCGCTGAAACTGGAGTTGCCCTGGTAGATCTCGTCGCACGGATTCAGACTGGATCCGGACTCTTAAAAACAGTATGTTACATTCTTATTTTTACATACTTTATTTACATGTTTACTAGTATATTAAAAGTTGACAATTTTCTGGAATTAAAGTTTAGAGTTAAAGTTGCGAGGCCCTCAACTCTAATTATTTGAGTTAGAGTTGATTTTGGCAGTGTTCAACTCTTAATCTAAAATATGAATTAGAGTTGAAGAATGGAGTAATTTTGAAGTAAAAAATGACTGAAATAAGCAGTAGATATGTACATTCAATAGAGTACATGAGAGAATTCATGGTAAATCGCCAAAATTCCTCTACCTGACAGCAAATAGAGCTAAAATAAGGGAGAAAATGCTCACCAAATGCTAAAAAAATTCCCATGATTGGCTAAAATAAACTCTGATTTTGCCTGAATTTCTATTAGAGTTGATGAGTTCTGGAATTAAAGTTTAGAGTTAAAGTTGGGCACCTCGCAACTCTAATTATTTGAGTTAAAGTTGGATTAAATGTTGGGAAATTATCCCAACTTTAATTGATTTGAGTTAGAGTTAGAGTTCAACTCTTAATATACTAATGTTTACCTTGCATACTTTTTTATTTCCAGGCCGCGTGGCATTGGTTTAGGCTAAAGGTTCAGTCTTGGACTTAGGCTTAGCCTTGGGCTTAGGCTTAGGCTTAGCCTTGGGCTTAGGATTAGGCTTAGGCTTAGGCTTAGCCTTGGGCTTAGGCTTAGCCTTTGCCTTGGGCTTAGGCTTAGGCTTAGGCTTAGGCTTAGCCTTGGGCTTAGGCTTAGGCTTAGCCTTGGGCTTAGGCTTATGCTTATGCTTAGGCTTAGCCTTGGGCTTAGGCTTAGGCTTAGGCTAGGCTTAGCCTTGGGCTTAGGCTTAGGCTTAGGGTTAGGCTTAGTCTTAGGCCTAGGTCTAGGCGTAGGCCTTCTAGGCGTAGATCTTGGGCTTAGGCTTAGGCTTAGCTACCTCACCGTTCACCGCTTACCTCCCCAATGGAAGTCGAAATTTCGATTCAGATCCACGCCGCGACAACACTTTCTCCGTCCGAATCGGTTACGTACGCACTGCTTCGGTGACATGTTCTTGCGCCACAAGCGCACCTGTAGAAAACGCATTGCTTTAGGTACGTGTGCAACGATTGCGCAAAACATGCTACTGTATAGGCACGTACGTCCGCAACTTCCGCGCCAATAAATGCCGTACATTTGGATGCTTTCCACTTCTCGAAAATTCGTATCCATCTGGATTGATCTAAACAAACGTATACTGTACGCATCTAACATTACGTGTACAAAACAATTCAATGTACGATTATGTACAGTACTATCGATTCGTAACGTACGTACATCCACGATTGATTACATGAATTTGTGAATAATACCTGCGGCACGATGACAAAGGTGATCTTGTCGACGAAATGTTTCACCTCCGGATCTCGGTCATACTTGGTAATCAACTACTAGGACACAAACGCGACAAAAGGCAAGCATGTGCGTGGGTACTACAGTATATGACAAATTTCGAAGCATCAACTTTAACCGATTCCGAGCTTCCTTCGGCATCCGGCTTAGGTCGGTATCGATTAAACCTTGGTTCCTTTCTTACTGAATGTATGAAGTAGAGTGCGACGGTGGAAGCCGCCCATTCTCTCGCGTGTATTCCCCCGTCGATCCATAATATCCGCTTGCTTTCATCGGAAATCGGAGAACTGATCTGAAATGATGCAATCATGATAGCTAATAGGCTACACGTAGCGCTAAATTGTATGTATGTTACGTATAGTACCAAGAATTCATAAACTATCATAGGGGGTAAGTAAGACCTTATTCACCACCCCCATGAGTGAACATGCCGTAGTCCGATGAATTCTTGATGACTACGTACGTAGTGTAGGCCTGCATGTCATGCAATGACAACTGTCATTCGCCTTTCTAAAAAAAGTATTTTTTTTCGTTCAACCTGAACTCCTTCGATGGGTCTTCCTTCGTGAGTTGTGCCCAGATTGATCAGTTTGGCATAGTTGGGATGCGTTCGTACCAGGTGCTTCATGTAATTTCGCATCTGCAAAAGCATGCAACCTCTCCTATGTGCTGCTATGATGGAAGGAAGGAGCTGCACTATGTTTGAGGGCATACGTTGAAGTAGGATTGATATTTTCGAAAATCGTAGCGCGGGCGAGTGGCTGTCGACGATCTGTCGTCTCGCAGAATCGGACTGAAATTGGGACGCTTTGCCACATTCTCCTTCTCTTCGATCAACCTGAAAGAATATCGATTAGGCCTCCTTGACATCCAAACAATCGCATCATTTCGATTCAACCTCAGCGCAGTGCATGGCGCGCATTTACATACAAAAATACACAGCTACAATGTTTAAAGCAACAAATCATTTACCAATATGTGCAACAAGTAACGCTGTGCGCACGTACAGTACGTACTTTTGAACATCTTGTATAGTGACCGTATGGTTTATGCCCTTCTCGTCCAGTAGTGACGCGAACTCTTGTTGATAGCCTGGTGGTACCATGATATCACAGATGGCGCCTGTGGCGCGTGGACCCTTCCAGAACACCAGCTGAAAGAAAGGAGAACGTAACAACGTAAACGTTTTTGACTACTGTTAGTAGTACCTATACAAAAATGCTGAAAGATATTCGGCGCTCCAAGCGCCCTGTGTTCCAACACAAAGTATCATACGTATTTTGAACTTCTGTCGTTTTAGGCCAAAGCCTAGTAGGCTTAGGCACAATAATCTATTATACTGTTCTAATTACTGAAATAAAATAAGCTTCTGTGCCTAGACTGCACCTGCCTATGTACGTACGTACATAGTGCCTTTGGAAATAAAACGTCTGCGTACATCATAATCCGAAGCGGTCTCGTAAATTCTTGCTAAAAAGGCTAACTGATCCGCAGTTTCCGGGACGACCCGAAAGACCTTGTATGCCGCTCTAAAAAAGAAGCGATGATATTACTTCATGTCATTAGGCAAAAAATAAGGGGCTGTTTATGTAGTTGTTTACCAACTGCGCTAAAGATTTCTGGGAGGACGCAAGCTGACCTTTTTTCACTGATATTTCAGTGTGTTTTTGTTCGGTAATCCCGAGGACTCAAATCGCGACCGGATCACCCATAAATTTTCAGCACAACCGGTGAATAAATAATTGATAAGCGCTACTACCGTACTACGTACTACGTAGACTGCTGCGTGGTAAATCCAGCCATAGGGCAGGGGCAGACACGGCCACCTGTTTCAGCAAATTATAACCTTATCTTTGAAAGAGGAGAATTCAAGAAATCGATTGCTCTCAGTCGGTCCACTGGTTGCTAGATGCAGTCTATAGCCCTGAAACTAAGGTGGCCAGATTTTTCCATGGCCGGGTTTATCGTAATAGAACCCATATTTCCCATGGGCCCCATAGTAGAACAGAACCCTATGTACGTACCTATCGCTATCAGCCACTACGGTTCCCAGTAGAAGCAGAAGTAAATCCACGGTCGCGATCACGAATTTTCGACGTCCGAAAGGAGGCATGACGATGTGTAATTTTTTAAGAAGAAATTGTGGAAGATGTCTAGGTGTAACAAGGAACGACTGCACAGCACAACGCGTTTGGCAGTAAAAGGCAGTACGTATTGTATGTATTGCGTAGCACAGTATGAGATGAATTAGGTACGAAAGGAACGGGTAAAAATCGCCGTCGCTGTTTTGCCCAGCCAAAAACGAGTTCCGTTCTCCGATAACGACACACACGTCGAAAAAGCAACCTTGATAATGACGATGGTGGTCGTATTTTTATCTTCCATACGGTCGTGATGAAAAGAGAGAAGAAACTCGACCGAAGAGAAGGAAAAGGAAGGAAAAGGGACACGAACACCCAACAAACCATAGGGACGGGACGACGCATGCAGTAAATACAAGTAGGGTGCTACGGGGTGAGTTGGGCAGACTAGAAGTTTGGCGCTACGTTAGGTAGCACGTATCCATCCACAAAACTCTTTCCGAAGTTACGTACGTGGACGGTTTGCTTATTGAAGGCGGCGCATACAGATTTTGATCTAAATCGGTTTGCTGTATCCTCCTTATGCGAAGAAAGTTAAAGGCAGCAGACAACCAAAAAACTAGCCAAAAACGGGCATGGCCCAACTTATCCCGGCACCACCCAATACGTCAGACGACAGCGTGTACATCTGGTTTGTCGTCTCTTCTAAACTGCAAATATACGACCGTTTTGGACAAAATGACGACGAGAGAAAAAGACACATGCACGGCGGCAGATTTAACGACGGATGAGATGGCTCCCTGCGGACAGACACATTTACGTATGAGAAGAGAAGTCACACGTTGTTGCACGCGTGTGAATCTGTGAAACTGGGTTACTATGTACTCTACTACTGTATCATCGGACAGTACGGTCTTTGTATGTATCATATATCATTTAGGCCTATACGTACATACGTGACGTGCGTACTTTTGGACTTACCTGCCACAGACATAGAGTACATACATACCACTCTATTTTTTGTGTAACGACATCCTCATGCATTTTTTTCGAGCTGAACGTATGTGCATATATGTAACATGCATACAGCATGTATGTATTACAGTAGGGTAACATGGGGTGAACCCGCCCCCCTAAGCAGTTCTCTGGAACCAATGGCTGAACCAAAACAAAATCACATGGCATAATATACGTGGTTAGGCCTTAGTTAAACGTGCAAAGTACGGCTCTTCTGCTGAACGTCTTTAGAGAGTTATGGCCTATTTTAGCTGTCGCTAAAACACGAGCCCTGGGGGGTGAACCCGCCCGCCTAAGGTTTAGGCCATGTTCAGGCTGACCAAGCTACATTTTTATGGCCGTTTTTTTCAAGATGGAAGCCAAGCTTATTTCCAACGCCAGTAATTGCAAAAATAACCGACTAAAATATTTCTGCTTGATGCATGAAGGGCACGAATGAGACTACTCTAGTGACAGCTCGTCTCTTTAGTACTGGGGGTGAACCCGCCCACCCATGATTTTGGCTATTTTGAAGCTGCCCAGGCTATTCTTTTTCATTCTGGCATGTTAGAAAAGAAGCAGAAGCAATAACCATGAATAACAGCTACCAATTAGTCAACTAGATAGTTTAGGTAGGTAATAAGTGGTGTGAATTTGACTACTTTACTGTCAACTAACCTTTTAGTACTGGGGGGTAAACCCGCCCACCCAGAGAATTTTTAAAAATTTTGCAGGAACGTCTCTTCCCTTGAGAAATCATAAGAAAATATTGTAAATTAGCTGAACCCACTTTCATAATGTGATTGTGCGCTGATATGACAGCTGCTTAGGATCTCAGTACTTTGCGCTGCTGAGGTGGGCGGGTTTTCCCTATACTTTAGTACAGGAGTTGGGTGGGCGCATTTACCCCACTAAGTACTGAAATTGTTTTTTGCTATATCTCCAGTACCTGTGGGGCGAATTGATTGAAACTTCGCCTGGGGGTAGGGTACCATGCCCCCTTGCCCCCCACATACCGGGTGTTCATTTATAACATACAGGGTGTTTTTGCGCAACCTCTAAAGTTTGGTCATTTTCGACCTCTTGTTGAAAAAAGTGACCCCGTGAGCTTGATGTTTCAGCAAATGACGTGCCAAATAGCTCATTTGAAAGAGGAGAATTCAAGGAATTGATTGATATCCTACTTGTCTCAATCGGTCCATTGGTTCCTGAGATACACAGCCCTGAACCCTTAGGCGGGCGGATTTACCCATGGGCGGGTTCACCCCATGTTACCCTAGTTTATTTACATTGCAATGTCGAACGTGACGTACGTAGGTAGGTACATTCTCAGTACTGCTAGTAAAAGGAGGTCATCTTTTTGGCTTCACCCCAACTGAGGCTTCTCTTCACACCCATATACACACAGACGTCAGGTTCAGACACAGTATTGAAGGACAACAAAAGGGCTCGGAATCAATCTTCTCCAACGTATAAACTGTATGGCTACCTATGTATGACATTCATACCGTACGTATACATACATACATACATGGCGTAACAGACGTTTACGTAGCGTTGTGACTAAAATACAGTAAACGGCGCAGATGTCCTTGTTCCCTCATTAGCAATTTTTCTGAGAAAAAATTTGTCAAATATTTTGGCGACATTTCCAGTTTTAGAAGGCCAGAAAAATTGGTGCGTGAGGACAGACTGGTACTAGAATATTATGTGGCTATAGTGTACAAACTATAATGCGTAGCGGTTAAAAAGCACCGCGATGGATGATGAGGAGATTTTGGTCGCTGGTGCCGAAAGGGAGATAATCGTCCAAGATTTCTTGGCGAAGAGAGAAGCTGAGGAACGCCAAGTTTACAAGAGCCATCTGCAAGAAGTAAAGATTAGAGTGCCTTCTATTACAGTATTATTTCTAGTTTCTTTAGTAGGTACTGCTATTGCTATTTAGTTTTTCATGCACAGTCAGTAGTATTACTGCAAGAATGCACTGCACACACATTCATACACCCATGGCAGGGGTTGGTGTTCCAAAACTCTTCCACCTGTGTTATTTGACATTGAGCCAGAGACGAATATACGGTCGTAGCACACCGTGCTGGGTGGGACTTGAACCCAGGCCCCTCTCTTTCTTTACCGCGCGAAAACTCTCACTCTCACTCTACTGTACCTAATTGGAGCTTACTACCAACTACCTACTAAGCACCAGTAATAATTCTTCGTAGCACGTAGCACCAAGGGTAGTACGATCGAAATCGTACAAAAGCTCCAATACCTTGTTCCAAACGTCTCTCTTCTCCAAAAATCCGACAACCCACTTTAGTCGAAGTCAAGATATCGAATCCATCTCAGTCGGGCAGGAAAATTTGCCAGATGTGCTAGGGAATCGAACCTTGGACCTCTCGCGTTCTAGGCGAGCGCCTTAACCATTTGACTACTACCCCAGATGGACCTCATTCACATAATTTCCCCTTTTGCAGGTCTACGAATTCGGCTTATCCGTCGGCGTGATTCGCGACGTTCTCAAGGCCAAAAACTGGCTGCTCAAACTCATCTGGTTAACCATGGGCTTGGCGTCCTTGGCCGTATGCGCCAACTTTCTCCGTCTCACCTTCACGCAATTTCTGGACAAGCCGACCAATACGCGCATCTCCTACCAAGTTAACACCTCGCTCCGCTTTCCCTTGGTCACCGTGTGTACGTACGCAAGGGTGAACTACACGAAGATTAAGGCTATGAACATGGATCACAATCTGCTGCTCTACATGCTCAGCACCTTCAAGGGCATGTACATGTACTACAACGAGCACAACATCCGTAATCATCTGGTGTTGCAAGACGACTATCAGCGATTCGTGGAAACTCAGGGATGGCAATGGAGCAGTGAAAACGGTTCGTTTAGCTTGACGAAATTCTTTCTGGAAAACGGACTGGATTGTCGCCAGTTTTTGCGAAGCTGCATGTTTCAGGTAAAAATTTTTGGTACTGCAAATTACTTGTTGTCGAACAATGTTGACAACAGTTCTGCACTAGCCTCTCCATAAATCCTTCATTCAGTTGTTCCAGGTGTGGTGTGTAGTTTTTAAAATACAGTAGTGCGTTTTTAAAGGGCATGGACATTGAATGCTGCAACGGACGGGAGGTACTGGCGGATATCGGCAAATGCTTCGTCGTGCGCAGCGAAGAGTATCAATATCAGCGGATTCCTGGACCTTCGGGAGGTCTTAAGATCAACATCAACAACTGGATGACGGAGTACTCGCAAACGCTGATTAACACCAACCCGGATATGGGCATTCAACTGCATATCATTTATCCCTCGGACGACATAGAGGACACGACAGTTGTCAGTGTCAGGTACGTACCAGAATGTAGGTACTGTACGTATTGTACAGCTGCTGCTTGAATGAAAGCAGAGCAAGAGCACCTGCAAGAGGAATGGCATAGGAGGCTGCCTGAGTGAACAGTGAACCTACAGTACATACCCAACCGCATAGAGTCGAATTTCATATTTAGGCTTAGGCTTAGCCCTACGTATGCATAAAAGATAGTAACTTCAAAGTACATACTGTACAGCTGCTGCTTGAATGAAAGCTAAGAAAGAGCAACAAGAGGAATGGCATAGGAGGTTGCCTGAGTGAACAGTGAACCTACAGTACATACCCAACCGCACAGAGTCGAATTTCATATTTTGGCTTAGGCTTAGGCTTAGGCTTAGCCCTACGTATGCACAAAAGATAGTAACTTCAAAGTACATACTGTACAGCTGTTGCTTGAATGAAAGCTAAGAAAGAGCAACTGCAAGAGGAATGGCATAGGAGGCTGCCTGAGTGAACAGTGAACCTACAGTACATACCCAACCGCATAGAGTCGAATTTCATATTTAGGCTTAGGCTTAGGCTTAGGCTTAGCCCTACGTATGCACAAAAGCAACTTCAAAGTATACACACTGTACAGCTGCTGCTTGAATGAAAACTAAGAAAGAGCAACTGCAAGAGGAATGGCATAGGAGGCTGTCTGAGTGAACAGTGAATCTACAGTACGTACCCAACCGCATACGGTAGAGTCGAATTTCATATTTAGGCTTAGGCTTAGGCTTAGCCCTATGCACAAAAGATTGTAACGTCAAAGTACATACTGTACAGCTGCTGGTTGAATGAAAGCAGAGCAAGAGCAACTGCAAACATAAAGGTGGCACATTTGCCTTCGGCTTTCGTCATATTCGCCACAAACCCCCTCTCCCTATTTTGCGTGACGTGCTTTACGAATCTACCCTTTTTGTGTTTGCAGTCCACTGATCGTTTTTCCCGGAACTCACGCCATGATCCGTCTGAACGCCGTCCAGCAACTGCAGCTGAAGAATAACAAGGAGGACAGTTGCACGGACGCGCAGGAGTTGGATTACTTTCCGAAGGGCGCCTACTCGTTCGAAGCCTGCTTCACCGAATGCATCGCCAAGCTGACGAAGAACACGTGCAACTGCTTCCAAATCGGAACCATACCCGACGAGAAGCGGCGACACGAGAAAAGTCTGTGCGACCCGGAGAAGGCAACCGCGTGCGTTCAGCCGCTGCTACAGGCGGATAACATGGGCTTTCTGTGGGACATCTACAATATCAAAGTGATTAGATTAGGAAACTGTAAAGTTTAGTGTAAAGTAAAGCCCTGAGGGGCAATGCGTACAAAAACAAGATCGGCCGATTTACAGCGGCTTCTGCACAAACAAGACGGAGCACTGAACAAAATTAGGGCCAATAAAACAGCCCTCTCAAACTTTGAGCTACATAGTAGGCCTATGTATTTTCAACTTTTTTGCCTGTGGATTTAAGAAGCTGATAGCATTATACGTAGCAGTATCTCCACTTATGACCATTTTAAAGACGGTGGTCAGTAAACGAGAATAATGATGGAGGCATTTTTTCAGAAGAAATGCCAGTGTCCTCTGCCCTGCCAACAGTGGTCCTATGAGAAAGCGGTTTCCTACAGCGCAGTACCAAATCAAGGCTACAAGGTACATACATACACATACATACGTAAAATACATACATACTGTAATAGCGTACTGCAAAATTAAGAGCAAAATGTCATTTTTGCTTTTAGGAAGCGCTAGAAAAGAGAACCGACAACTTATCCGCAAACACCGAAGACAGCATAGTTCTGGATCTATTCTTCGACAATCTGGTCTACACAAAAATTGAAGAAACGGAAACCATGCCGATCTCGATCTTCTTCAGCCAAGTCGGCGGCCTCTTTTCTCTTTGGCTCGGCGTCCGTTTCATCACCTTTTGCCACCTTCTCTTTTACGGAAGCATCACAGTATTTTGCCTCTGCCCCGTATGGAAAGACAAAGTGGGAGAAACGCTCGGCAGGTGCAGAATTAGAAGGCGTAAGAAATCATCTTCGGAAGAACGCGGGAATAGTGAGGTTAATCCTAATGTCAACAACGCTGCAGCTAGTGAGAACTTCACTGCGACTACTACTATAACGCCAGCAAGAATTTATGTGACGCCAGCTGCATTGTCCGATGAGAAAGTTTTTGTGGAAAAACCTGCTGAAGAAATTCAATTGAAAGAAAGCAATCATTATCTTACGGTACCTAATCCGCTGTTAACGTGGTGATTACAAAATACGTAGTGATATTTCAAATATGTAGCATAATTTATTTGTTACATACACGATAATTAATATTGGAATATTTTTTAAATCCCTGTACATGACAATCATTAACACCACACAACAAGCGTAGTAAAAAATTCCTGCACGTTTTCGAGGACAGATCATGGGTAAAACAACAACGCATGTTATACGGTACATAAAACACGTACATACCAATGACAGTGTATCAAGCGCACACAAACCATGCACCATTTTGGAGTTATGACGCCCTGTACAATTTAGTTCATTTTTCATATACAAGATCGCACCAACGATAATAGGGTAAAAAATAAACATTTTGAGACAGACAATAACTAGCCAGCTACGTACAGTATAATATCCCCGTTTTTACCAATAAAAGAGTAAACTAAAACATAAAGGCAGGAGAACCCCGCTCCTCCTAGAACTCCTAGCGAGTCTTCTTCTGTCTATACATTTAACCCTGTCCCTGTTGGCTGGATGGACAGAACTTTGTGCCGTGCAATGCTAATAGCTAATACTAGTAATCATAACAGTACGAACACACAGCTCAACAGTCAGCATATTCTTGTCACTTATAAATTGTCACTTCATAAGAACATAAATAATGTACGTAGATTAAAAAAATTAATAGTAAACGTAGGCCTACTAGAAAAATTATGCGTCACTACATTCTATCTGGGTTCTACTTTGCGGAGAGCAACCGTATTTACCGGTGCATATACCCCTATGCATAGCCATATCCCCATATTGGCAAAGCATAAAAAATGCCCTATGCATAGCCTGAACCTAGCTATGCAAGCTGGTCATAAGCTACCCATAGCCACTCCCACATCAAGCTAAGGCGCCAATAAGCCTCTGTGGGTGTGTATTTTACTATAGAATATCCCTATTATCAGGAGTAATATAAAAGGGGGAGTGACAAACGGCCGCTTCCATACAAACGGCTGATTTTCACACGCAAAGTTCAAAGCATTCCAGCGGCCGTAGAGAAATAAAACTGGCACCATTGAATGCGCCGATTCTTCTTCTTTCAAATGGTGCCAGCTTCGTTGAGATCCGAGGCCTCCTTCCATTTTATTTTTAGCGGGAAGTAGAGGGTACTTTTGAACCTCAATTTTTTCTTGGGGAATGCTCTGGACGGGTATCGCCAGATCTGGCGATGATCGCCAGATCTGGCGATCACGCTGCTTTCGCAAACCAGCCAGCGTGTATCGCCAGATCTGGCGATCCTCGCAGCGTGCTCGCCAGATCTGGCGATCTGGCGATACATATGCTACCTGCTGAGCGTGATCGCCAGATCTGGCGATCAGTATCGCCAGATCTGGCGAGCACGCTGCGAGGATCGCCAGATCTGGCGATCATCGCCAGATCTGGCGATACACGCTGGCTGGTTGCGAAAGCAGCGTGATCGCCAGATCTGGCGATGATCGCCAGATCTGGCGATACCCGTCCAGAGCATTCCCCAAGAAAAAATTGAGGTTCAAACGTACCCTCTACTTCCCGCTAAAAAAAAATGGAAAAAGTCCTCGGACCTCAACGAAGCTGGCACCATTTGAAAGAAGAAGAATCGGCGCATTCAATGGTGCCAGTTTTATTTCTCTGCGGCCGCTGGAATGCTTCGAACTTCGCATGTGAAAATCAGCCGTTTGTATGGAAGCGGCCGTTTGTCACTCCCCCTTTTATATTACTCCTGCTATTATGGCTTTGCGCACCTCTCAAAAAACATAAAAAATGTCCCATGCATAGTCCCATACAGGACCTCTCGACTTTTGCATGGGGCTATACACCGGTAAATACGGTACAACACTACAAATACCTTTGGAGCATGGCAAATACTGCGGCTAACAACTTTGATTGATAGCACAACCCGGGATGATTGTACGAGAGAGAATGCATTCAACGTTGGATGGCACAGGAACACCAGCAAAAATACATACAGTACATGCATTTTCGGACACCATTAATTTGTACGCTAAGGGTTAACATACAGTAAATGCGACTTCCATGCATGGTGGACGGTTGGCAATGAATGCGGACAGCAATCGACCAAAAACCCTTCGCAAACTCAATAGTAGTAGTCCTCAAAATCCTTCAGTATGCTCTTGGATAAACAGCAAGCGAAACATATTCCAATGACCTGAAAATACCCACAGTATGTCGCGTACCGTACGTATCAGGGGTATATGGTGACCCAAAATTTTTGGGGAGGAAAATTTATGAGAGGGAAAATATATGGGCGAGCGTAGCGAGCCCTCGGGGGGGTTTGGGGGGCGGAGCCCCCCAAGAACGGGGGTCTGGGGGCGGGAGCCCCCAGCGGGGGGTCTGGGAGGCAGCGCCCCCCAGGAAAATTTTTTCACTTTTACGCCCAAAATAATGCATTTTCAAAACTCCTGAGACTATTCAGTCATAAATATATTTACCACTAAAGCAACGTTGCATATCGCTTTTCTGACAGTCACAGACGGACAACAAGCAAGCAACAAACGTACGTACAGTATGTACGTGTGCCTTGCCTTGCGTAATTATGTCTGAGCAGTGAAGTGGATGGGGGAAGGCGATCAGAGCTCTCATCACCTCGCTCGTGGGGTGGGCAAAAGCAAGAAGGGTGAGTGAGTGAGGTCAGTGGGAGGAGGTAGAAGAATGGAAAGCAGAGTAGAGTAATGTGAGTGACCGCGCATAGTTACATACCGTAAAGTCCGTAACCACAGCTAAGGCCAAAAAACGCGTTTTCACGCAGTTTTACACCATTGCACTCCTAAGAGAAATATTTTTTCGAAAAAGTGGGTTGAAAATTTTCCTCCCCTGACCGTCTAATTTTGGGGAGGAGAACCCTGAACTGGGGAGGAATACCTCCCCTTCCCACTACGACCATATACCCCTGCGTATATCACATGTTCCGTACATAGCTATAATCTGGTGGGTCAGTAAGAGTTCGCTATGGCATTCAAGGCGCGTTGGGTAAAATAGATTCACAAATGCAGATTTCTGTCCGTGCTTCGCGTACTCCTTTAGCAGAAGTACATGCAAACTACGCAGGACGACTTGGGTTTGCGAACTCTCTCTGGCCAGACATACAGTATGTAGGTCAAGATGAACACTGGTTTTCAAAGTGCATTTTGCCTGTAAGATTTACGAAAGCAACCCTTTATTCAATGAAATCAAGATAAGTGACTCCGTGCAGTAACAACTCATACGACACATTCAATTCATCAATATTCGTGCGTCAGGCATGAGATAATATGATCATGCGGAACTTAGTAGCAATGCCAACATTTCCGAACAGCAAGTACTGTAAAGCTTCGTGTATAACCCCCGGGGGATAAAAATCGTTAGTCACCGATTCGAGGGGGTTATACACGAGGGGGGGGGGGGGGGGGATACACGAGGCCGAGCAAAATGTGCCAAATTATCACCAACATGCTTATTTTGCTTTATTTGAGCGTTTTACGCGTTTTAAAAATTTCGGTTAGGGGGGGATAAAAATCATTAGTCACCAAATAGGGGGGTTATACACGGGGGGGGGTATATTCGAAGGGGGTTATACACGAAGCTTTACAGTAGTAAAGTTATGTACCACAACGACCAAATCACATCCAATACACAAAACCACGAACCACATACAGATCGCACCACCATTTTCTCAGAACCCAAAAGAAACAAATGCCATCTCCAATACATTGCGCTACATATTGCACAAGACAAGGGTAGTAAGCAAATGCTGCATACTAACAAAATACAGGTGCCATACGCTGAAAATGCATATCACGCACACGTAACAAACAGGGAAGGTAAATGCCTTGTTGTAGTATACTTTGGTACATAGCCGAGCTCATGCAAAATGCTTTCGTTTTCAATATTTTTCTCCAAGATCAAGCCAAAACCCGCCGAGCGAAGAGGAGAGATAAGTGTGACGAGATTACTGGATGGGTGATAAGCAACGGAAAAAAGAGGGTTGTTCACAAATCACGTCACGTGCGTATCAGACTGCGTGATATCCTTTGTGAAGGCGACGTGCAAAGTAGCAAGCCAAAGTTACGCCGATAACCTGCAAAGAAATCGAATGAATGACACAGACACTTTAGGGCACTGTGGGGTAAACCCGACCACCTAAGCTCCTTTGAGCTTGCTTCAGCATATGATGAACCACAATGCTCAAGGAATCGATTCATCAATTTTTGTCTCAATCGGTCCAATCGGTTGCTGAGAGTGCAGCCCTGAAACTTAGGTGGTCGGGTTTACCCCATAGTACCCTACTCATGCCAAGCGAAACATGCCAAAATATAGTGTACTAGTAGTACTGTGTGAAAATAGATATGTACAGTACGGGGCTGTAAATAAAAAGCAGACTTTTCGCAAACTAAAGTGCTTGTACGTTCTACGTGCACTCACCACACATACCGTAGTGCCACAACGAATGTACTTTGCAGCGTGCTGTACATGCAGTGCAACGTCGCTATTGACCAGTTGCGCTGAAAATTTCAGGGATGTCGTCGCGAGCAGACCCCGTCTAATTTATTTTACACTAATTTTCAGTGCAATTTTTGATCGGTGCAGTGAAATTACTGTAGTATAAATCAAAGGCGTCGTCAGCTCGCGACTATCCAGATCATCTTCAGCGCAACCAGTGAATACATTGGTAACTGTAAGCTGTTATGTATGTACATACGTACCTGGATAAATGCAACACCGACACCAACTCCACCTAGTATGGCCACGTTCCGTTTCGCCCACTCCTTAAACTCTTTCGAGCAACCCTGCAACACGATAGGATAACCGGTGTGAGGGTAACAAGTTAAGACCACAGTGACGTGCTGCGTTCCGTATGTATGGCGATAGCCTGGCCACGAAAAGGGGGGGGGGGGGAAGGAGAGAAATAGGACCGAATGGGAATCGAACCCGCTACCCTCGGTCACAGCTGTGGACTTTGGCACACGACCACGTGCCGGTCCAAGGACAGACGGCAAAACTCGCCTTACATTACCTAGAACTACAGTATTCGCCTTTCGCGATAACGCTGTGCGTGTTCTCGAAGTGTACCTAGCTAACGTGCTGCAGTTAGCACATTACCAAAATTCGCGGGCTAGTAAACATTTTTGTCAAAACAGAGACAAGTTTTGCAAAAAAAAAAAAAACAAAACGGAAAGTCAGGAAAAAAACAAAACAGAAACGTGAGATATGAGAGAAGGAAGCAAAGACGTGCTTCCTCTCTTTCATTTTTACTTTTTATGCAGTAAAAATGGTGTCGGTTTGTCATGTTCCCTTTATAATTATAATTGCTTCGCACGTGGTGGCAGTGATTGTGTGAATAAATCATTTTGCTCTCTGCTTTTGGCTTGGTCTCGTCTGTGACTTTCCTTGCTGATTTCAGAGCTCATTGAGCTTTATTTTCTGTTCCAGCAGCCTCTCTTTTCCCTTTAGTGCCATAGCCTTTCTTTGTTCGCGAATTTTGTGCTCTAGTTTCGCAAATTAATTGTTATATGCGTGAAGTCCTTCATCGTATGGTTTGCTTATGTTTCAGCGCTCTGAAAGTGTTCGATTCTCAAGACAAAAGCCAAGGAGTACATCCAGATATACATGTGAAAGCTTGGTGCAGTCTACAAGACGCTTCACTTTACTGGTCGGTCTCAGTCTTAGCGCCTTTGAATACTAGTGTACCAGGGATTGACATTCACGATTCAATTTTTTGCGAAGAAGAAAAATGAACAAGGAAAACGTCGATCCGAGCGATGAGGACAAGAAAGAATGCAACATTGTGGACGTGGTGAGAATTCTTATCGGTCATTACCAAGAGTGCTGAATGTGATGCGGCGTTCACATTGAACCCACACGTTATTTCTGCTGTGTAAACAGCGTGAACGCAAAAGTTCTCGTAAAAACGTTCATTGCGAGTGAACGCCGCGTCAGTTGTTCCGCATAATTTGTCGGTCGGTAGGTGTCCTGTACTGTGCGTACGCATGGCAAAAAGAACAGTTGCTGGCATGCCAGACTAGCTCGCCATTTCTCCCCTGGCCGCCAAGTGGTCATGTACATAAGAGCCCTGCGTTTGTGGCCAAATGATGACGGGTTCGATTCCTGCTCAATTTAGTTCATTCCTCCGTCTCCCACTTCTTCTGTCGCCATGAACGAAAGTGCTGCATGACGTGACTCCGCGTTTACATGAGACTGGCGTTCGTCTGACATCTCTATGCGAGTACAAAGCACCGCAAAGGGCCACGTACTCCAAAATACATACGGATGTGCAGCTGACGTGCGACAGACGTATGAACGTACGTCTGTCTTGTAAACGCGGCTTGAACCGAGTGCTGCTTTTTTGGCATGAACAGATGAAAGGGTATGTGTGCAAATGTCCACGCTTTTCGTGTTTTAGGATATGCCGAACTTCCGGAAATCGGCTGCCAAAAGTCACGCGATTCACATCGTCGGCAAAGGATCAACCAGACGCATCTGGGTGGACCCGGACGTGTTGACGAAACACAGCAAGTATTTCGCGGATCTCTTCCAAAATTTTCCTCCTAGCAGTTCGCCTACTGTGTTTACGAACAAGGATTTGGGGCAAATGGTGTCATTTTTACAGGTAACAAAGCATAACGCGGGGTAATTTGGGCCAAACCTCCGCTCATGGTATGTATGGGGTACTGCAGGGTAAACCCGGCCACCTGCATATTTGGGAAGGCAGTTCGTGTGGCAGTATTTGCCCCACTACTGAAACTGGCCGGATTTGCCCCGCCATGTCCTACTCACGGTAGCGTATGCCACGCGTCTTTTTGCTCAACGGTGCGAGTAAGCCGAGCGCAACATGGACTACTGGCAAGGAAAAAGCATGTGGGTTGATGTTGACTGCTGATTTTTATTCTTCAGGTGTTGTGCGGCGAAAAGGGATACATGAAAGTAGTGGAGCACGAATACGAGGCGGTGGCGCACCTGGCTGATGAATTTCTCGCACCTCACGTTCTGGAGCTGGTGGAAGCCTGTCTCAACGATCGACTGGCGAAGATGGACTTGCCCAACGGCCACCCGTGCAGAGTGTCCTGCTCGGCCAACGATATCATGGTAACTGAAGCCGCCGCGGCCTATTCCACAAACGGCCACAATCGTAGTTGCGGCGTTATGAAAAAGGCTTCATTCTTTGCGCTAAGAAACAGGAGCGCAGATTACTAAACTTGCCTATTTCAAAACTCTGCAACTAGTCACGAGTTTTTCTAAGATTGAGTGCTTGGTCGCGAGCTGACCTATCCGACTAACCGTTACGTTTAGTAAAGCTCGAAAGGCGTCGTCGACGTCGTTTAGGCAGCTGGGAAGAAAAGAAAGCGAGCGGAGAATGAACGACGTCGACCGCGACGCCAACGCCAATAAAAAGTTGCACTGAAAAACATGGGTTAATAAGAGGGGTCAGCTCGCAACCCAACACTCAAGCTTTTTGAAACTCGTGAAAGCAGAAGCCTTGAGAC